>JAPCYS010000644.1:0-89896 GCA_028641055.1 Alopecurus myosuroides
ACTGACAATCGGAAGATCGTAACTTCAGTAGCGTGCGCCGCCGGGAAGGAATGGACGGGGAACGACAGCACGGCTCGACGGCCGGCTAGCAGAGCAAGGGGAGCGGGGTGCAGGAAGGTGCCCAAGGGAGAGGCTCACCTCGAGGAGCTCGGAGGCGAGGCGGCATGCTCGGGTATGGTCGATGCAGATGCCCTGCTTCCAGCAGCAGTAGGCAGGCGCGACGGCGGAACTCCGGCGATGCCGTCGCGTCTCTGGGGTCCTTCCGACCAGGACGGGGAAGCAGGGCCGAAGAGGGCACCTCCCCGGTTCCATTCCCGGTCGCGGCGTGGCTGGCGACGACCGCAGCGGCGGCAGCACCCTCTTTGACTACTGGCCATGGAGGAGTTCAGAGTTGGGGTTCAGAAAAAAAAGGAAATTTAGAGATTGTTGTGGAGGGAAGCAGAGGAGGAGAAGGGAGGGGGCTAGGGTTAGGGTTGGTCTCGGGGAGTAGATAAGGAGGGGGTAGGGAGCAGGTGGAGAGGAGGTGCGGTGGTGGTTTCCTGCCTGCGTCACTGATGTCGACATCAGTGTACGGAGGAGGGAGAAGGAGGCTTGGGTCGTAGGTGGCTGGGCCGGCCCAGTGTGGCTGGCCTGGCTGCCTCCCCCTTTTCTTTTGAAAAAAGAAGGAAAAGGAAGGGGGTTTTGGGACCCTAAAATTATGGTGATAATTTTTATAAGTTCCTGATTGAAAATCCCAGTTGCACCAGCTTTTGTTTTTCAAAATTTTAAATATTTGTTGCTGTTTGAAATTTAAATGAATTTGCTTGAATTTTCCAAAAATGGTTTGAAGCAAAGTGCAATGCAAATGATGCATGATGCAATGTCATGCAAAAAAAAAGAAAACAAGCAATTCTATTTGAGGGAAATCCCCCGGGTGTTACATATGTCCCGCGAGGCCGCGAGTAGGAGTCCTATCACGTTGCGATTTCAAAAAAAAAAATCACGTTGCTGCTATGGTTCAAAATTTCGTCAACCCTCTAGTTCACGTGATAATTTCCGTAGCCCACCGGCTACGTCCCTGATTCACTTTGTAGGCCTGAGTTCGTTGACAAACAATGGCCGGAAAGGCAAAAAAAAATCTCGTTTTTCTCCCACCTGACCCGCGAGTTCCGGTCCTACCGGTCAGCCAATCTGTTTGTTATGCTGGTTGATTAATATAAAGTTAGGAAAAAATGTCCCTTCACCGGTTTATTATACGAGTTGATCTACTGTTCCTCTAAAAAATAGTTAGGAAAAAATGTCCCTTCACGGGTCCATTATGCGAGTTGATTAAAAAAACCTACCGTTCCTCTAAAAGAAGTTAGGAAAACATGTCGCTTCACCGGTGACAGGCCTTTATAAATTCCTGTCACTAATAAATTTTCCTTTCTAGATACGCTCCATGGAAAATACGGGTGACATACATATTTTGAGTCTGTCACTAATGATAGTTTTACCAGTGACAAGCATTTATAGATTACCGTCACTAAATAATTTTTCAGTTCAGCCACTCTGCTTAAAAAATACTAGTCACCGGTGTTTTTATCCTTGCCCGTCACTGGTAATACATACTAGTGGCAGGCCTAGTTTTGCCCGTCACTAACCACCTGGCGGCTATAAGCCTTTCTGTAGTAGTGTTAGGCCACTCCAGCGAACCTTCTGAAAATCCCAGCCGGAGGCCAGGAATCCTGTGAAAACTTGGCCTCAAATTTGGTTTTTCATGTTCCCATGATCCGCCCTAACACAAGTAAGGAGAAAATTCACATGGTATAGCTCCTTTCGATGCCAGTCGAAGAGGTGGACAGTGCAGGGGCATGGGTCAGAGTTTTGTCCGAACCAAGGTGTCAGTGGGATGACCACCACGTGGCCAAAGATATACAGAAGATCCCACCAAGTGCAGTGGAGCCAGGTTTGACAGATGATCGACCGCTACGCTAACCAGCTGAACCTGCAGCCGGCCAACTGCTTCACCCGCTGGCTCCTCCCTTAGCCGGTTCGGTGAAGAATCTCGAGACAAGACGCTCGTCTCCAAGGGAGGAGGGGAGGGTTGCACTTGACAAGGAGGCATGGGCTAAAGCACGACTCAGCGCCTCACATGAACGCTCGTCTCCATTGGGGCTGCACTCGACAAGGAGGCATGGGCTAAACACGACTCAACGTCTCACATGATGTCAACTACGGCTACTGCACCTGGAGCAGGCGGCCGTATCGGAGACTTTGGCTGCCATCATCACGCACAGTGGAGCGTCGGCGCCACAACGTGCTCCTGTAGGACGTCACTGAAGGAGAAACTATGTAGATTAATAGTCGGTAAACCCCCAGTCTATTGTTGTACGCAGCCGGTCCTACCTGTAAGCCAGTCTTCCGGCCTCTATATAAGACAGACTGGGAGCCCGGAGAAGGACTAGCCTCATTCGGTAGACAAAACATCCATAAAGAGAGATCAAGAGCTCTACCGAAGAGCAAACCTATAAACACCATGGTCCAATGCATATATCCTTGCAGGAGTAGGGGTGTCACCTCTAGAAAGGGCCCCGAACATGGGTACATCATCGTGTGCTTGTGCCCAATCCCGCACGGACACCGTCGCACGCTCCTTATCGTCCCTACATATCTGAAATCTGTCGCTCATGCTATGGTGCTGCCGTGTAACATACCACGACACAAAAAGCGAGGAAGTGGCAGAAACCCTCAAAATATTGTATGGACACGTCCGTCCCCCTCGAGACATATCACATGACAGTGAGAGTCTAGATGGCCCATGTAGACTGATTGGCCAGTCACGTGCGGGTAACTTGGACAAGTTTCAAACCTATGCACCAAGCAGAAGTAGAGTCGTGAGATTTGTCGTCGCCGACGCCTTCGTGGGCACGTCGAGCACTCCAACCCTACGCCGAGAGTGGAACAGCCAATCACCAGGGAATGCCGTCGGGAATATGTAATATAGAAAAGGAAACCAACTCAATTTGCGCCTCGTATAGACAATATGAAGCTTAGTTGCGCCGACTAGAGCATCATAGCCGATGCACGCGCAAACACCTCGAAGGAAGCTTGCATCCGATGGATCGAGCACACCACACGGGACCTCAACCCACCTCATGTCACTGATTCGTGAATATGTACCACTGTCGCGACCGCCAATAAAAAGGAACCAGATTGAATCACCAATACCAGGAATCAGAGATCAGGAGCTCCGCCACAAACCGTCACCGCCATGGCCAGCGGCCACACTGCCCCTGCAGACACATCAGCACGTCCCCCTCTGAGAAGATCTGGGGAGACCGCAGGACATCCGGCCTCGGCTGATGTGTGAGCCATTTAGGGCTGTCACAACACGCCAGCCTCAAGGGCTACCACGGCGCAGGGAGACTAGCCCGCCGCCGCCGTCTGCCACACAGGCTTTGCCTATCGACTTCCTTTGGCAGTGGCGAGGTGGGTAGAGGGGGAAGAGATGGAGGCGACATCGGCAACGGTTTGCTCGGGCGCCCGCCCTGGAGCAACTCGGGATCGGAGGGTATGTTTTTCGCTGATAGTTTGACGAGACGACATCCAAATGTCACATTTGTGGTATACTTTATCTGGTCTTAAAAAAAAGAAAAGTATGGAACACAGCATGACTAAAGCAAACTCATGCGTGAGGTGGTGAATAATGGAAGATAACGTGCACTGTTGGAGGTACGAAAAAAATCAAAGTACTGGCAGTGCATATAGAGGAAGAGAGATTCTTGCATGTGGTTCCTGAAATGAACTTAATTGTGAGCTTGTGTTGAAAACGCATCACATATGGCCTTTAAATACCAATCTCAAGCTCACTACATGAATAGAGCATGAAGCATAGCCCAACTAGGGAGTAAGATCGAGTTACATGGAACCCAAGACACGTATTATTTGTTAGTATCACAACCGTTAATGTTATGCCTAGGAGGCATCGAGAATATATTACTACTTTGCGCCATATTTGATACCAGTGGAACAAAGGACAAGTGTGAAGTTACTCAAAGATTGGTCATAGATTGTGCCATGTTTTCGCTCCTTGAGCCGATTCTTTGCAAGATGTCATGAATGTCTTGTACGGAATGGTTTGTATCTACTTTTTTTTAGAAATAGAAGTCGTTAAGCCCCGGCCTATGCATCAAAGTGATGCACACAGCCGGTCTTTATTAAAACCAAAGTATAAAAAATATGTGCATGGTTTACAGTTCAAGGATCACATAAGGTGGCTATAAAATTTAACCACTCGAAAGTCATGGCTCTAGGCATCTATCCTTGTAGAATTAAGCACCCACCCTGACTGTAGATAGCCCGAATGACCACTATCAGTCGATCCCAGCCTGTATCCGTAAGTCCTCGCCGGTCCATGGGCAGCAGAAAGGACCACATGTGGATAGAATATAGCGCCTTTTTACCACCTGCAGAAAATGAGCAACTCTTTTTTTTTGTTAAAAACAACATCATTACGATATGTCCATATTGCCCAAATAAAAGCAGACACGCCGATTGCGACCCTTCGTTTTCTTATCAATCCCATTAAGCCAACTACCAAACATGTTCGCTATGCTAGTAGGAGGATAAATATAAAAAGTAAAATGTATAAGCCTCCAAATGTCTCTAGCAAACTTACACGAAATAAAAAGATGTTCCATGGACTCATCCTTATCACAAAACACACATTTCCTACAGCCAATCCATCGCCTTTTAATTAAGTTATCTTTGGTTAGAATCACCTTTCGATTAAGGAACCATAAGAAAAAAAAAATTTAAGCAGGACTTTTATTTTAGGAACTTTGTCTTCCATTAGTTCATTGAATCCGCGAATTCGAGGTCTTTCTCATCCTCCACAAATCCATTCGGATTCCTAGTCGGGGGCGTGTGGTTGTTGGATCTTCTTCAGGATTTCCTTCGGCATCATCCTTTTGAGTGGGTTTTGCCATGAGAATTTCATGAAGACGGCCTTGCATAGTTCTCACTCTACGCTCGAAGGCCAAACCGCCGTCATCGGAATTTGAGTCAGATTCGGCTTATTCTGAATCTAATCTGGCTTCAATTGATGCTAGAATAGATTTAGATTCGTCTGAATTGATTGCCAAGATAATTGATAATGGGTCGTCCACCTTATCAGCGGGTTCTGATTCTTCCACCTTTTCAGCGGGATCCTTTTCTTCCGCCTTTTGTGTGGGTTCTGCTTCTTCCACTTTCTCGGCGGGTTGCACTTGCACCATGTCGACAAAGTGCGATCTAGATGTTGGCATCTCCTGAGAGACAAAGGATTGGCGATATGCAGTTAAAAGTTCCCGATATGCCCCTAAGTAAGAGCAGGGTAAATTGTTTCTGAGTCCAGTGTCAAAGCCGTCCTCAAATGGGCATAGGGCGGGTGGGATAAACTTGCTTCCGCCACGAAACCTCAGTGCTTCCGCCGTTAAACCTACAAATATGTTAGCGGAGCCAATAGAAATAACGTATGCACTCACCAGGTGATTTTGTGTCGGCATATAGGATATGTTGATGACGATGTGTGCGTCGTATTCTTCAAACTCAAGGCTTCCGATCGTGATTGTGTCACCAATTCGCCGAGTATTCCCGCTCAGAACGTAACTCCAGACGCCGCAGGCCCCATGATGGGCGCCAACTGTCGAGTGTTGGCAGTATGAATCGTGGCGGGGGGGTGCTATAAGCCTCAAGTAGAAGGTGGGGTAGAACGTAGGGAAGTTTCCGGTGGTGGAAATATCGTTTTACCCAGGTTCGGTACGCTGCGATGGTGGCGGCGTCCTACTCCTACAATCTCATTAAATCAAGGCTAAAGCCTGAAGTATACAAACTACAACGTGCTTATAATTTGTCTATACTTGCTTGCTTTGAGGCGGCTCATGTCCAACTTTATATAGATAGGTCTTACAGAAGAAGAAACTATTTGTATCACGAATGTATCTCTAAACTTGGAAGTTAAGATTTCGACTTCTTCTCCAAGCTGGACGCCGGATTGCACTGCCTTTCGGGTTCTTATAGAACATGTCTCTTCTGCGCATCGGCCTTCTAGGCCACCCAGAGAAGCCTCCTGCTTCTCCACCAATGGGCCACCCTGGCAGGCCGGTTTTCAGCCAATGTCGGGTCATACCATTATTTGGCATAATTCCGACATTTCCATTTATATATTTTCTCTCCTTTTCGCCAATTTTTAAATCTGGATGAGAATGGTATAAATAAACATAGCCAATGTGCCGCCCCGTAGATACATTGCATCCTGGGGTTGCGTCGCATATACAACATAAAAGACCATTGTGCATACACATCTGAATGGATCAAGCAAGACACATGATACCTCAACTCACCTCTTGGTACAGATCGGATAAGATGCGACGTTGCCGCCAAGGGCCCGGACACGAGAACCATAGTGAATCATTATTGCCTTGAAACTGAGATCACTCCACCACAAACTGTTACCACCATGGCCAGCCTCCGCGCTGCCATTGCACTTCCTCCGGCAGTGCCGAGGTGGGTAGAGAGGAGGGACGGAGTCAACGTTGGCTACCCTTTTTTGGCCGCCCATGCTGGACCAACTTGGGAGAGTATATTTTCCGCTGATAGTTTGAAGAGAAGAAATCCAAATGTCTATTTGTTTTTTAGATACAAGGCCGAAAGGCCTGGACGTTAAACTAATAACACCCCGAACGGCGACAAGAGTACAAAGTGTTGAACCCAGCTTACAACAACAAACTCCACTCCCACACACAAGAAGCATGGCTACCAAAGACACACCAACAGGGGGGCCGCCTAGAAACTACTTCGAAGAAGGGGAAGCCAGCGGACAGAGGCGTTGGGCCAAAGCTCCAAATGCCTATTTGTGGTCTATTTTATCTGGATTTCAGATAATTGAATATGGAACACAGCATGAAAAAAGCAAACTCATCTATGAGGTTGTGAATAATCAAACAGAACATGCACTATTGGAGGTACGTTAGAGATCAAAAGTATTGTCGGCGCATATAGAGCAACAGATATTCTTGCATGTGGTCTCTGAAACGAACTTATGAGCTTGTGTTGAAGAAGCATCATGTGTGGTATTTAAATAGAAATCTCAAGCATACTATCCGACTAGACCATGAATCATAGCACGAGTAGCGAGTAAGAGTTACATGAACACAAGACATTCATTATTTGTTAGTATCGCAACCTCTAATATTAAGCTTAGGAGGCATCGAAAAATGTTATTATTTTGTTCCATATTTGTTATAAGTGAGATATGGCAAAAGTGTGAGCCTGCTAAAAAAATTGTTCATCCCTTGCGCCATATTTTTGCTCCTTCAGCCGATTCTTTGCAAGGTGTCGTCAAGTCTGTGTACATGACAGGGAATTGTGACTCGGACAACTATTCGGACCCGATGCAACACAAAAATAAACCGGTGCCCATCCGGATGTAGGTGCATTGGACCAAGTATTCACTTCTGCCCTGAGTTTGTGCACACCACGATACTTATCAAATGGGTCAGCTAGAGAATAAATGTGCATGAACTCTGCGGGAAGAAATCAAAGTCTTTTGAGTATATCACAAGGTTCCGGACCACACGGTGGTTGTGCATGTTTAGATACTTACTGTTGCCACACTGAAAGCATAGAGTGAAAAACGACATGAATATCGCCGTCCGGTTGGCCACTTACAGTGTTTAATTATTGCTCTTGTGATTATTTTGGATCATTGTGGCTCTTTTTGCGCATAATTTGCAATTCATCACAATATTTTTGAATTGAATTCAAATAAGAGACGCCTAGCTTCTGCAAAATGCACAATTAAGACAGTGTAATATAAAACCCTGTTGTGGTATGCTCAGGAATAATTTGAATTTAGCTTTGGAGTCCCATAGTTGACGAGACGACATCCAACTGTCACATTTGTGGTCCCCCTTTTTCCCGAGCCAGATACCAACTGTGCTTTCTACCCTAGCCAATTTTTCTATCTCATGAGCGACAATATTACACCCTCTTTTAACTTAATACATTGAAAAATAAATTTTGTCTCGTGTAAGGCGATTAATCTCCCTGTTGATGAAGCGAAGCGTTGATAGATCCTGATGTCCAGCATTGACTGTAGAGCACACAACAACACAGTCTGAAACCCCTTCTCAACGCAAATAGAAATGCATCCTCCTCCTCGAAACAGGCTTTACGCCCCGCTTTATAAATAAAAAAACACCGTCATACAAGGTTCAGGACAATGTGCAACATGAAGAAATAAAAAGATGTTGGGGCATCAACACAAATAAGCCTAAACACAACACATGAAAGAGTCTGATACAGCTCCCTACGGAGCACATCTCAATGGTGGGCGGGGTAGACAGTCGACGACCCGTCCTCTACAGGTCCTCAACCACGCCATCCAGCCGCTACATATCCCGTTGTCTACATAGAGGGCGCCACTACTGCAAGAATTAGGGGCGGAGCTACAGTAGACGCCGTTGGGTGCGGATGAAACCAACGAATTTTGCTGATCAACTACCAGTACACGGTAGTCAGCGGGATGAACCCAACGAAAACTGATGGCTGAACCCATCGACTAATCTGTTGAGCTAATTAAAAGGCTTTTGGCCCATGTAAAATACGTTGTCCCAAGCTACTATTACCCCAGCTAACAGCCCACGGTTAAAAATAATTATTCTTGACTCTAACAATCTATGTGATACACCTTATGCATATGAGTTAACCGGTTAGCCGCAGGCCTCCTTGAGCTCGAATCCTTCGCCAACGCCGCAACACGGAAACGAAAAAGTGACAGTTCGAAATTCTCTCATCTTTCTCGATCGTCGACGGGATGCCGGCCATTTAGGTGGACATGCTTTTCCTCTTGTGCAATTTTATCTAAACCCTAATGTTCTGATTGCTTTTTTTCCTAAACATTATTTGATCTAGGGTCATGGAACGGTATTTTGGGGGAAAATAGATGAATTGATGCGTACGGATGAAGATACTCCAAGGACACTACTTAGATGCATCCAATCAGATGCTAATAATTCTAGTCTCCCTATTATCCAGAGATAAATTTATTTGGACAAACTGCCATATGATCCCTCGGGAATTTCATAGTACACTTGTCATCCTAAGAAACAAGACGAGATTAGGAGAAGATATTTAACTTATCATTTACACTGACATTGTGTGAGGGGATGAAAGATTTGCTAGTTAGATGGGATTGTTGATCTTGCTAAATTACTGTTTTAGACGGATTAGCATATTGCAATTTCATTGGTCAATCAACTTCTAAATCTAGTATTCATATTGCCACGGGATCAATGGATAGATGCTTTTCAGCTGTTAATGTTGTGAAGAAAAAATGCACACTAAAATGAGTAATTGCCTAATTTCTTATTTGGAAAAAGAAATATTTTCTACCATTAATAATGATGGTGTGCTTGATCCTTTTTCCAGGAAGATCCAAGATTTACATGGGAAACAGTAAAATTAGTCACTTTACATCTTTTATATTATTGAACTTGTTTAAAACTCATGAAATTAACTTGTCGTTTATTTTCAGATTTTTCGGGCAGACAAAAGGTTCCCATAAAGTTACAAAGATTTTCACTTCTTTATTTTAAATAGCATGGTTTTAGGATTTCATTACATGGTATGTCTTCACCTTTTGTTTTAATGTCACATATATACATGTCATAATATTTTGGTTTATTAAGTTGTATTTTGAGTGATATCGCTCTTGTTTTAAGGGTGTCTAAGATTTAGAATATAATAAATCAGTTCATGCCCAAATATCAAGTGAATCCATCGGCAAAATTTCCTGGCTCCACCCCGGGCAAGAATGTCAAAAATTTAAACACAGCGTCAGAGAAATGCATCTAAGCAGGGCTCTCGCCTCGGCTTCCCATTTGTGGTCCCATATTTGTGGTATGATTTATCTGGTCTTCAAAAAAATGAATAGAAAAGTATGAAACATAGCCTGACCAAAGCAAACTCATGTGTGAGGTGGTGAATACTCGAAGATAACGTGCACTATTGGAGGTACGAAAAAGATCAAAGTACTGCCAGTGCATACAGAGCAAGAGAGATTCTTGCAAGTGGTTCCTTAAATGAACTTAACTTTATGAGCTTGTGTTGAAAAAGCTCTGATCTCACATGGCCTTTAAATAGCAATCTCAAGCTTACTAGCTAGCTGAATAGGCCATGAAACATATCGCGACTAGGGAGTAAGAGAGTTACATGAAACCCAAGACGTACATATATTATTTGTTAGTATCACAGCCGCTAATGTTATGCTTAGGAGGCATCGAGAATCTAAACAAGTTAATCGCGAATGACCTGCCGGCCTACTGCGCCTATCCACGTGGCTGCGTCCGGTTCGGCGCTGGGCGACGGGCTCGTTTCTTCTTGTTCGCCCGATTTGGCTTGTTGCGGTTGCGCGGATCGGATTGGTAGGAGAAGAAACCCTAAGCTTTTCCTCGACTCACTCAGCCGCCGCCGCCCCAAAAATTCCGCCGGACTCCCTTGCCAATCGCCTCCCTCCCTCAGCCCTCCGCCTTCTCCTCTGTACGCCATGGCCCTCCTCCCTGAGCTACTGCGCCCCGGCGGCCTCTTCCTGGCCACGAGCCCGAGCGCGGCGTGGCGCTCCTCCCCGACCATGAGCGCGGTGGAGGCCTCCTCGCGCCGTCGGCTCCTATTTCCTCTAGCTCTCGTTGGAGGGCGTCCTAGCCAGGAACCCTGCCGTCCACCGCATCCACCGGAGAACAACGCTGTCCTCAACCTCGGCCACGACTCATGGACGTCGGGGGCGCTGCGCGACGGCTGCAGCAGGTGATGCTTTTTCACTTGGATCTCCCACACGGGTTCCTCTTTCTGATTCCCTCATCCCCAAATTTATTTTATTTTTCAGCTAGGGTTTGGTTGTCCAGGAGATTCATCAACAACGGCAACAACAACCATTGGTGTCCGTGGACTCCACCGCCAGGATGTGATTCCAGGTTGTTTGTGGATTGCCATAAGGCGAGGCATAAATTTCTTACTTTGCTGTTGTGTTAGAGGATCATAGTTGTATTGGAAAGGGGAACGACATTATGATATATCTTTTGATCAGCAGCTGAAGCTTTTTCGCTAGAGCAGTTGTAGTTTGATTTGATATATCTTTTGATCAGCAGGTGAAGCTTTTTCGCTAGAGCAGTTGTAGTTTGATTTGATCGCTACTTTAACCACTAGAAAGTTCTGTAAGTACCTTACTGTTCTCTCGTCCTGCCTGGAGTATAACGAACTCGGACAACAAATATATATTAGTTCGATATAAATGGTTCAGTTAATACTTTGATAGGAGATTATAGAAATTCAGACGAGAATTTGGTTGCATGTTCAATTATTCACTCGTTTGATGCAACACATGCAAGAACAAGATTACATGTTAACTCTTCATAATCTACAAAAAATTGGTAGTATCCATTTCACATATATAAACTTGTCACTTATTTATTTCAGGTACGAGACACTTTGGGACACATGGCTTATCATCTATTATGGAAATTTTATGTCCTATGGCCGCACTCGCATTTCGGCCCCAAGTATTATTACCTTGGAACTAGATGAGTTTATGGGTTATACACTTATACTCCTCTGCTTGAGCAATTGCCATCATTGGTAAGGGCATTTCTTGGGTTTGGAGAAAACTGCCGTGATCACTGTGATTACGATAATTACTTTGGTGACTGTGGCAGTGAGACATGTGGTGCTTGCTCCTATATTAAGAGCTTGTTGGCACTGATTGATATGGACTGATTGTTGTGATATTAGAGGTTTCACCTGAGGGACTACTCTGTAGCTGTTGGTGTGATTTACTTCAGTTATGATATGGTTGCTTGCCAAGTTCGTAGGAAATGTTGGTGTGATTTACTTATATTTCCATATCCCCGGCTCTGAACATTGTTCCTTGGAGTTGTTCCTGTTGTTACATGCTTCCCATGATGTACTGTAGTCAGCCTTACGGTGAGGCGTTGTAAATCTCTTGGTTATGCCGTGCACAGCCTTACGGTGAGGCGTTGTCTATGAAGTGGTGTTTTACTAGAGGGGCAACTGCACATGTTATTTCTAAGAGGAGCGACAGAGAAGATTGTTCTCAAGTATGTTACTCTCCCTTTATCAGTTTGCCACTTCTTTGAATCTTATGTTGTCTCTGGATGTTCATGATTTGTAAAATTTCTACTTACAGTCTTACTTATTAGCATGTCTATCATGTTTTTGCAGGACCGAGCTCTGCAAGTTCAACGGTGCCAGGTAGGTTCTTTGGGTAATCCTGTTTTGTCTTTTAAACCCTTGCTTGTGCAGCGCAGGCTTAATTCTATACAACTTGGAATGACTTGTTCTCCAAATAAGGCAGCTCACCACATAATTTTGATGAGCTGTTTCTGTAAGCCCAGCTTATAGACCCTCCATGATTACAACCCCGACAATCCATCCTTCTCTGGATCAAATCATCTAGCTAGCATAGAAGAGCACTAATTCTGCCGTTATCCTAGGATAAGCTTATAAGCCACATAGCTTTCAGCTTATGCAGACCTAACATTCCTGAATACATGATGATATGGATTTCTTTATTTCAATTTTATTGTTCACTGTTTGCGCAATGTGTATGTAGCCTCTCATCCTGGAGACACTAAACTATTCGAAGATGAACCTCGGTTGATTTGTGAACGTAGTGAAGATTATCCAGCATATGTTGATCTCATCAGTTTGCTGAAACGGATATGGTCTGATTGTCATGCTTCCACTCAAGCATGTTTAGACTGGAAGTTAAAATGCCTTATGGTACAAGCTGTTGCAAAGATTGGCGATAGACTGAATGATGATTGACCTTGAAATCCTTGGATTGGCTATGTCACTACCCATTATTGTATTTTACTCTGGTCCTAGGATGCTCGCAGTGATGATCAAGAAACCCGACTAAACTCCAACAAGGGCTGAAGTTTCTGATATAGCAATTGCTATTTGCGGAGCTGCTCTCTGGTGAAATTGCTCATGGAAAGTAAGTTTTCAACCTGGTCTTATGTGTAGTAATCAAGCAATTACGTAAAGAGCTTTTAGTGGATACAGATATACATTTATTTACATTGCATTTTGCCTTACCTCTGCATCTTGCTGTGTTAAGGTACCCATTGAAGGCAGTGAAGGTGATGCACACCGTGACACTTGCAACAGAATCCAGCCTTTATGACCCAACTAAAGCTCCCAGTATTGTTGCATGACCACATGTATGAATCCTTTTTTTCTGCTTTCCGCACCTTAAACCCACCATACAGTGTCTCTGCTTTATTTGATGTTCATAGTTTACTGCCTTACACCCTCTGTTATAATCCCTTATTCCCTTGCTTTCTCATGATTATCTTTGTAGGCTCTACTCAATAACGACTTCTGCAAAACCAATTGAGTAAAATATTCGAATCTCATGCAGCGATGATGACAAGCATCCTTCGTACAACGATCATTGTATTTACACCTGTCGGCTCCATGGCTGTTCTTCTGAGCCACTACCGTCCCTCGTCTGCCATATATGCATTCACAAATGAGTAAGTTATTTTGTGCTCGCGCTATGCCAAAATATAATTACCCTTTTGTGAAATCCACTCTTGTAGTAGGTTCTGAATTGATTTCTGATACCAAGCATCCAGTTGAATAAATGATCAGAAGGGGAAATACATGCTCTGTAGTACTGACGATGTCATTCCACTATTCTTGCAGAGTACAAGTGAAGCAACAAATGGCAGGGTGTGGTTCACTGGTCCTATTTTAATGGAATTCTAAGATGATGCAGAAGAGAATTTCTCGAGAGCAATTACCGTTGCTGGTAAGTAAGTTGGTCTTGTATCATTGTTTCGAGAATTTCTCGAGAGCAATCATCGGTGTGATTACAGCAATCCCATAAGGGCGTGTTAAACCCAATGGGTCTTCCATCGTG
The DNA here is from genome assembly GCA_028641055.1 of Alopecurus myosuroides. Classification (NCBI taxonomy): domain Eukaryota; kingdom Viridiplantae; phylum Streptophyta; class Magnoliopsida; order Poales; family Poaceae; genus Alopecurus; species Alopecurus myosuroides. The sequence continues at coordinate 13,946 of JAPCYS010000644.1, forward strand.
CCCAGTAAGTATTTGGAAGCCCTTCTCTAATGTATATTTGTTGATATATTTCATTGTCCATGATATTTTATTCCATGTTTTATATTTCTTTGTCACTCCATTTGATAGCCATTGAACCACCTTTATCATCTCTCTACGAGAGAGGCTCAGAGTAGACCCTTGTACCGCCCTGGTTAAACAATCTATTTACCTGTTCCTGAGATAAATTGTGGAACCAAATATATTCTCATGTTTCTTGGTTACATGATCGATTATGTATGTTATGATATAGTTCCGGATATTGATGACAAATTACCCAAGGAAAAAAAAACCTTTCATGTGATTTGCTAAAGTTAAATACTGCAGATTCGAAGACTACTGTTGAAGAAACTTTTCTTGGTTACAAACTGTTTTATCAGCAAACTCGATATTATAGTCATGCTCGATAAATCCACTATGGCATGTAGACAAAGGCTACTTACAGATTACTTATAGAACATTGTTATAAGATGCTAATCTGACATGGAAACTATGAAGCACCAACTTCTGTAGGAATCATTTGGTTAACACGCTACTATTTATTTATCGAAAGAGTCTGAGATCTGCTATTTTCCTGCTACCTTAGAAAAAGCCTATTATTCTTACCAAATGTTTGTGTTGCAGTTTGTTTGAGATATGCAATTTTCTCCTGAACAGAAATGTATGAGGCCTACTAACTAAGATAAGGCATATTATGCTTTCAAATCTCTGAAGGCGCTATGCTTTGTGGTGTTTATGAAGGAATCATCCGAAGTCTTAATTAGTGCAGGGTGTTGGTATTAGCCTGCTGCTGCATGTGGTGCACACTTCAAGAATTGTTTCTCTGATTCTTGGCTTCTCCACTTGGATCAGTTGCTTACTTTCCAGCATCGCTCCTCTCTTTGCTTTCTCTGCCCTAGATTTCCATGGCAATGAGATTCATCGAAGCGAAGGACTATGCAGGAAAACTTTGTTTGCAGCATTAGTTAGGTTTGCAACGGGAAGAGATAGCCGACAAGTATCATTTTTGTACTTCTCTAGAATTTTCGTTTAGTACCATTTTTGTACTTCTCTAGAATTTGCAAGGCAAGATAGGAGTGTCATTTTTATACTTCTCTATCATTTTTGTACTTCTCTACAAAGTGCTAGGCCTGTGAGATTTCTTTCATGTAAAGTGTGAGGTCTACTTGTCTGACATTTGGTTAGGGTTCAGGGCAACCTTCTTCACCATGTGTTATTTACTTGGACACAAAACTGAGTGTAAAGTGTGATGCCCAGTTTATTCTTAGTAGAATGTGTGCAGTTACTGCGTCGTTGATGTTTTCTTATGCATGCTAAACCAAACACCAAATACAACTAATATTATCATAAGACTGAGTTTCCTTTCGACGTGTCTTGATTGGGATGTAGAAGAACGGCCAGGAGGCGCCCCAAGGGGCGCCCCAGCCTCTAGTATGTTACTACTTGGCGCCATATTTGATACCAGTGGAACACACAGCACATGTGTGGAGTTGCTCAAAGGTTGGTCATCGCTTGTGCCATGTTTTTGCTCCTTGAACCGATTCTTTGCAGGGTGTCTGCAGCGTCTTGTACTCGATGGTTTGCATCAGCTAGTCGGCGGATTGTTCGGCCCCTCCCGACGCGACACAAACACCACTTCCTGCCCGTCCATTTTGTGACCATACGTGCAACCGAAAAGAAGCTGCCCAACGGCCGATCGAGCTCAGATTTAGTCAGATCGATCAACGCGCGAAACCGGATCATGCCAAGAGAATAGGACAAACAAGGAAACTGCTGTCAAACTAGTCAAATGGGGACAACGATTGTTAGTTTGTAGTAACACAGAAAATCAGCTGTCCAGGATAGACACACACCAATGGTGTGGAATTTTTGGCAAAAGGGACCACCCTAAAAAGTGAAATGGCAAAAAAGACCACCTGAGTGGAATTGGCAGAACTACCGTGGCGGCAGACTGGCCAGCCGACACGTGGCACATGCCGCCACGGTCGGAGGCGGCATGCCCTGCCGCCACCACTAGTGGAAACAACCCCTTTCGTCCAGGGGGGGCAGGGGGCATCTGTCCCGGTTGCACCAAAATCCGGGACTAGTGCCATGCATTGGTCCCGGTTCGTGTGCCCGAGGCAGCAGAAACCACCTGAGGGCATCTGTCCCGGTGCGTGGGGAGCCAATGGTCCCGGTTCGTGGCACGACCCGGGACGAATCTCTAGCCACAGGCCACGTGGCACGCGTATGGGCATTGGTCCCGGATCATCCCCCAAACCGGGACCAATGTCCCTTCCCCTACAAATGCGGCCACAGCCCCCATCCCTTTTTTTTAGCTTGGGGGGGTGAGAGAGAGGTGTGGGTGGTAGTGTGTATTGTACCTCGTGACGCGGGAGTCCTGCCGCGTGGCGCGGGAGTTGTAACGCGTGGCCACGAATGCGCGTTATAAACTGCCGCACCTCCACTCCACGCACCGTCGTGCCACCACCATGCCTCCGAGGAGGAACAACACTACCGGTTTCCGCGGCGTCCGATCGCGGCAGAACGGAATGTTCACCGCGACTATCCGCTTCGGGGACGACCGCATCCCCCTCGGCTCCTTTGCGACGGCGTCGGAGGCCGCCCGCGCTTGGGACGCGGCGGCCTGGCGCCTCAGCCGCCCGCGGTCGTTGATGAACTTTAACGACTGCCACACCCTCTGGGAAGCGGAGGCCAGGGCGCCGACGCCGCAGATCGTCACTGCCGCCGACCACCGCCACCTCAGGCACCGCGCGTTTCAGGGCCTAGTCGACGCCAGGGACGACCGCGTGGTCCGCGAGTATTACCGGAACAATCCGGGTGAGGAGAGCGCCGACGGGGAGCTATGGCAGACCCGCGCGGCGCCTCGAACGCCACCTCGAGTTAGATGCCGCTCGGGAGGCGAGGACGAAGGCGCTGCAAGAGCTCCGTCGGGCCGACCACGCCGGCAAAGTCTGGGCCTCCGACGATCCGAGGTGGGGGCCTATCTCGGAAATACCATCATGCACCTCCTCCGACGACGAGGACGAGGAGTAGCGCGCTAGCGCGTCTGTTTTCTGTTGGCTGTTTAATAAAATAATTTGTTGTATTCCGGGAAACAGTGGCCCTCTAGCTCGTCTGTTTTCTGTTTTCCGTGTGATTTTTCTTGATTGGTTGGATTCAGACATCTAATGGCATTTCGATAGACATTAAAAAGAGGGGGACATCCATTTCGATAGATAAACAAGGCACAGTACACATAATGGCAAGATTGGATCTAAATCTAAACGGAGAGCATAGATCTAAATAAACAAGGCAGTACATAATGGCAAAAGTGCATCGATCTACTAGTTATACTCCTGCCTAGGCCTATAGTACATGTACTCGTAGTCGTCGTAGTCGCCGCCGCCGTCGTCGTCACTATCGTCTGACAGTGCTCTGCACTCCCTCGGAGGATCACGACTCCAGGACTGGGCCTGAGGGTAGCGCAGGCGGGGGATATCGCTGGCCCTGATGTAGTCCATGACGCTCTGTAGAGTCCGGCCGGACCACCATAGCCGACGACCGGCCTCGTGAAAGTTCCCAGGAGGCAGACCGTCCTCCTCATACCTGGTGAGCGCCCTCTCACGCCGATTGATGAAGAAGGCATCCCAAGTATGCTGGTTATCGGGATGCCAACTGGGATTCCTCCGCTGCTCCGGCGTGAGCTCGTGGTAGTAGTGGTTCGTGATGGCCGCCCGACGCGCCACACCTTGAGGAAGAGGAGGGACCGGCACTCCTCCGGCGCTCAGCATCCAACCGGCGGGAACGTTGTAGCCGCACGGGCAGGGGTAGTTCGAGGCGGAAAGTGCCTCCGCCTGGATGAATATTAGAGTGGGTACGGTAGAAGTCATGAGAGAGTGGTGAGTTTGTATGTGTTTATGCCAATGGTGTGGCAATGCATACATATATATAGCGAGAAGAAAATATCCTTTTAGTCCCGGTTGGGGACACCAACCGGGACTAAATGGGTTAGGGTTTCATTGGGAAACGGATCATCCCTTTAGTCCCGGTTGGGGACACCAACCGGGACTAAATGGGAATTAGGGTTTCGTTTGGACCAATCAGATAGAATCACACGGATCGTGTGTTTCTTTCAAGCGCTCTTGAGTCGTTGGATCTGGGTGTGTTTTTTTCGAGCTGTTGTGAGCCGTTCGATCAGGGCTACGGTGTGTTTCTTTCGAGCTGCTGTGAGCCGTTGGATGAGGTGTTTCTTAACCGTTGGATCAAAACCCTAGCTCAACAATTTGTGAGCCAGAGGACCCTATATATAGCCCAGCTTCATACACCGGTCAGTTCATCTCCCAAATACAAAACATTCGGATTCGCCATCATACGTCCAGCCGTGCATTTGGTATGCATATATGCACCCAGTAGCCACAGTTGGGCTGTATGATGGCGATACCGTTTGTTTTGTTCTATACCCCTTTATGGTTTGATACATCATATATTCAGTTCATCGAGCAAATACAAAACATCCGGATTCGACATCATACGTCCTGCCGTGCATTTGGGTCAGTGTTTAACACATTCATCCCCCTTTAACACATTCATCCATGCATGCTTGGGTCAGTGTTCACTTTGAGCTCGGGTAGTAATGTGCATGGGAACATTAGGTAGTGAGAAGTAATGAAGCTCGAAGAGGAATAATAGATGGATGCCAATCAAGAGGATCAGCCAGTATGTTTGCCCAAGTTTCTTTTTAATAAAAGAATTTGTATTCCGGCGACACTACGGCGCGCTAGCGCATTTGTTTTCTGTTTAATGTAATTATTACTAATTTTAAAACAATCTAAGATATTTATATTTAAATTAACTGCAAATAGTGAAATAGTTAATAATTTGAATAGTTAGAATAATTATTTAGGTAAACAGAAAACGGATTTGAATTAGTTATGCAAATTCAAACAATTTTCATGTTGTAATTTTTTTTCAAATTTGAAAGTATATAGAAGTTATTCACGTGCATATTTAAGATATTCAAATTTTGGCGCTAAAACAATTGGCGCACCCGGCCCAAAAGTACTTCTGGTCCCGGCGCGACTGACCAGCCGGGGCTTTCGTCCCGGTTGTTGCCACCAACCGGGACGGATGCTAGATAGATATATACACGTCACCGTCCCTCCCAGTTACAGACCGCGCGCAGGGACGAAATCGACGCCGCTAGGCTGCCCATTTTTTCCGTCCTCCCGCGCCGCCCCTCGCCCCCGTCGGCGTCCTCCTCTGTGGCGCCGCCCCTCGGTCGCGTTGCCCCCGCCGCGCCGCCCCTCGCCCCCGCCCTCCTCTGCGGCGCCGCCACTCGGTCGCGCCGCCCCTCGCCCCCGCGCCGCCCCTAGCTCGGTCGCGTCGCCCCGTCGGTGCACTCCTCTGCGGCGCCGCCACTCGGTCGCGCCGCCCCTCGCCCCCGCGCCGCCCCTAGCTCGGTCGCGTCGCCCCCGTCAGTGCCCTCCTCTGCGGCGCCGCCCCTCGGTCCCGTCGCGCCGCCCCTGTCGGCGTCCTCCTCTGCGCACCCGCTGCCCGCGCGCCGCCGCTGCCCCGCGCCGCCGGCCCGCCGCTGCCCCGAGGGGAGGTAAGACCTGCCTCCATCTCGCCCTAGCCCGGGGCCTTTTTTGTTTTTTTCTTTTTTTTTACTTAATTACTGTTTTTTATTAGTGTTACAAATGTTAGAATTATTAGTTGTGAATGTTAGAAATTTTAGATTAGATTTACAAATTTTAGATTTGTACGTTTAGAATTGATATAGAAATTTAAGAATGTTAAAATTATTAGTTGTGAATGTTAGAAATTTTAGATTAGACTTAGAAATTTTAGATTTGTACGTTTAGAATTGATATAGGAAATTTAAGAATGTTAGAATTATTAGTTATGAATGTTAGAAATTTTAGATTTGTACGTTTAGAATTGATATAGGAAATTCAAGAATGATAGAAATTTTAGATTTGTGTGTTAGAATTATTAATTATGAATGTTAGAAAATTTAATTAAGATAGTGTTATAAATTTAAGAATGCTAGAAATGTTATCGTACGTTTAAATATTTCATGAATATGTTGCTATTTTTGTGTATTATCTATAAACAATTTTGATGAAAATAATTGATCATTAGTTAATTATTATGTATAAGCAATTTTAATAAAATTGATCTGAAATATATACTTACTCTTTCTGTATAGTATGGAGCCAAGAGACGAAGATGCCAAAAATATGATCGAGGGTTTAATCCGCGGGCCCGACGTGGAGAACGATGTGAGCCAGTGGACGAACGACTCCGGTGAGGGAGATCCTGTGCTCACCCAGGGAGACGACTCAGATGAGGGAGAAGCCGATGGCTCCGATATGGGAGCAGCCGACGGCTCCGGTGGAACCATACAAATTACAAACACCGGCTCCGAGGTGCATATATAGATATGTTAATTAATGAAGCATCCGTTGTCTATATACATGTATTAACAGTCTTTATATTTTTAGCCATCCGGTTCAAGTATATCAACCGGAAAAAAGACTAAACGAGGCGCAACAAGGAAGTTGAAAGATACAGGATCGACTCGATCGCAGCAGACGGCGCACCCGAGCTTCCCGCTGATGTTGCCCAAAAATTTGTGAAGCAATACGGAGTGCTAGTTAGAGATCACATCCCGATCACTGTTAATGAGTGGAATAAGCCAAAAGATCCGCGGAAACAAGGAATTTCATATGTCGGCAAAATAGCTAAAGATCATCTTTTCTCAAAGATTTTGGCTAATTTTAACTTACCCGTGCCGGAGGTGGACGAGAATGAAGCGGCTGTGAATGAGGCCGATGTTACTAAAATGAAACATGAGATACGGAAAAAGGTCAAAGCGTGGACCCTGAAAAAGATGGCCGAGCAATTCAAAAACTGGAAGAAAAGATTGAACCTTGATTATGTTAAGAAGAACAAGACTCCTGATTTCACTCAAGGTATGAGAAAAAAAAACCCGTATGGGCAGACTTCGTGAAGTACAAGCTGGCAGAGAATGAACTGGAAAGGACAAAAACAAATGAGAAAAACTCCGCCAAAAAGGTATATCACCATGTTATGGGGCAAGGTGGCTACAAGGGTTCCGGTCCCAAGTGGGACACATGGGAGAACAACCTGCTTCAGAAGGGGATCACTCCCGAGCCGTTCTTGTGGGTCGAGCGGACAAGGTCATGGTTCTACGGGCATGGGGGCACGTTGGACGCCGAAGGAAAAGCAATATATAACCTAAGGCATAAAGAGAGTCCTCTACCCATAGAGAAGCTGAGAGACGCAATAAAGGACGTTAAAGATGGGAAGTTCGTACCAGATAGAGAGAACGACGAGCTCACACGAGCCCTCGGGAATAAGGAACACGCAGGGCGTACACGAGGCACAAAGGCACTCCTCCGTGAGTGTTGCGTTCGACTCCACCAGAAAGTTATATCCAGATAGAAGCCGTCAACGTAAAAAGGACAAGGAGGCAGCTGAAGCAGAGAATCAGGCAAACTAGAGGCGTCAACTTGAAGAAATGGTAAAGCTGACACAGGATGTAGCAAAGAAGCAGCAGGACCAAATTAACACACTTAGCCAGCAGATAGTGTCTACCGGCGCATCAGTACACATGGTAGAAGTTGAAGTCGAGGCTCCCGACGCTGCACATTCTCATAGCAAAAGCAGCGTTGCGTCCACGCAGCTACCGGGTGATGATGCACCGCCGATGATTCACCCGGTGGATGAGATCACGGAAATGACATCCTGTGAGCTCCACGTGAAGGTCGTCAATATAACCATCAAGGCGGCGGCCGGCTATGTCTTACCAATTGGCAACGAACCAACTCACCATACTCTTCCGGTTCCACGGGGCTACGCTGTTGTTGGGGTCGATGAAGTTGTCAACGGATTCAAGCGGGTAAAACTTGATTTTCCTGAAGGTGAAAACGAAGAGTTGACTGAACTCGGAGAAGCCAAGAACTTGACCGTTTTATGGCTAAAGGAATGCATTGTGCTCACAAATCAGACGGCAAAGCCATCGAATCCTCGCCTTTCTCCAGCGCAAAAGTCTCCAGCGCGGTCGTCTTCGCAACGGATGCCGTCTCCGGCGCGGTCGCCTACGCCGTGCACGTCTCCAGCGCGGTCGCCTACGCCGCCGCGTCAGCCTTCTACGCCCACTAAGTTTCTGCCGAAACGTAAAAAATCACCGAAACGTCAACGGTCACCCCTCCCGAAGGTACCAAAAGAGGTACCCAAGTTACCTTACGACTATACTCCCGAGGAAAACCAGAAAATCGCAAAGGACCAATACGAGGCGTGGAAATCAAAGCGGAAGGAGAAGCAAAAGCCAGATTTCCCCGAGACCGAAGAAGAGATAGAACGAGCTTGGAAAATGGTGAAGACTCTTCATCAACCCGAGCCGAGTCTGTCATCTAACTATGACCGCTCTATTCTGAAATCACACCAGGAAATGGTGTGGTCGACGAAGAGTAGCGCAAGGGAAAAAGGGAAAATCAGTTGCTCAGCTCGGAGAGCAGAAAAAACAATCCACGTCCCCGCTCAAAGTGATTTCCAATACCCAGGTGGGGCCGAGCACTAATATTGCTGACGAGCATATTGATCCGGAGTTTATAACACTGTACGCAGACAAGGCAGCTGATGCGGGTTTATCCATTGCTGAGTATATGCAAACAGTGAACTACTTCCCCGCAGCTGAATGTGCGTACAAATACCAGTACGGGAAGTCTCTTGTCAAACCCGAGGAGATAATGGATCTACCAACGAAAATGCGAAGAGTGCATAGTTGGTATATGGAAGCCGTTGAGGAATCTATGGACTGTATATGTCTCAACGTTAAGGACGAGCACTATGGAAATGGAAATGGATATGTTATGATTCAATTTGAGGAATTGTTTCAGTTATACCAGCAGCAGGCCCTCGACAAATCTATCCTTAGTGGCTATTGTCTGTAAGCACTTATTTCTCTAGCTCACCTCATTCAATTGCATATTCATATATATATATATATATATATATATATATATATATATATATATATATAGATATAGTACACTCATATATTATAATTGCAGAATAAAGATTCTCGAATGCAAAAGAGGTAGAATCTATGATATTGGGTTCATTGATCCAAATATTATTTATGAAAAGACTCTTCGGCAATCTCCCAAGGATACAGAAAATAATATTCTGAGCGCAATAATATTTAACCAACACCGACGGGAAATACTATTTCCTTACAACTTCAAGTAAGTGTGTTACTCTGTTGTAAACATTCTGTTTTCCTTACTCGATGTTCACTGTATAATTGATGAGTTCTGCGTGCGCAGCTTCCAATATATTCTGCTAATCTTCCAAATTGACAAAGGAAAAGTAATTGTAATGGACCCAAAACGTAAACCTCTCTCAATGTGGGCTGACATGCAGGAAATGATTCAGCGGTAATTTCAATCTTTATTAATTTCAGTATTTATATATGGCAATATATCGACTACTTTGTTTCATTTTCGGATATCAAGTAATTACTAACTCTTTTTATTCTTTTTCTTTCTCGGGTAGGGTTTGGAAGAGGTTCATAAAGAAGTCTCCCGGTGAATGGGCAAAAAAGCTTACATTTGATGTTGTGCAAGTAAGTACTATCTAGATCCGCGCCCATCTCCTTGATTCTAGTGTCGATACCATTATCATGCCTGGTTGATTATTATTTTGATTGAAACAATCTTCTCGTAAAGTGCTTGCAACAAGGAGACGGGAATAACTTGTGTGGATACTACGTTTGCGAGTTCATTCGTCAGACCACATCTCCCAAGGGCAGAAATTTAAAGCAACTTCATGTACGTTAGTCGTCAATTCTTCTTATTACTATCTATTTTAGTTACTTAGTTTCATATATTTTAGTGACCACTCTTCTTTATATTAGATCGAACGGCTTCGGGATGGTCTTCTACCAAGGGACCGCATACGAGCAATTCAGGAGGAAATTGCGGGCTTCTTAGATGCAGAGGTCATAAACGTAGATAGAGAGTACCATGCCTCCGATTGGAACTAAGTTTGATTTTGTAATACACTCCATCGGTCATGTAATATGCTCGATATACTTTGCTTCCGTAATATAAGTGTTTCTTATTCTGCTTTATATACTTATTCACTCGTGCGATCCGGGAGCTCCGTGGAGGGTCCACTGAGGCTCCTCTCTTCTCGAGGTCCGGGGAGGGGCCGCCAGGAGGTCTGGGGGGCCAAAAAACGGAAATTGTAAATTTCTGCCGCGGCAGAGAAAAGGGCAAAAGCCCTGCCGCGGCAGAGAAAAGGGCAAAAGCCCTGCCGCGGCAGAAGGGGCATGCATCCCGGGTCGTATTGAGAACCGGGACTAATAGCCCTGGCCAGGTTCCAGCACACGGGCCACGTGGTCAGCCCCATTTGTCCCGGGTCCTGCCACAACCGGGACCAATGGGGAGGGGTATTTGTCCCGGATGCCCCGTCCCGGTTGCACAACCGGGACAAATGGGGGCCTACGAACCGGGACTAAAGCCCCTGTTTCCATTAGTGCGCGGCCACAGGCGGCACGTTGGCCTCCTCTGCGCGGGCGTGCACGGTGGTGGGTCATGCCGCCTCGGCCGGTGGCGGCACCCTCTGGAGGTCGACAGCATCCGGCGCTGATTCCGTGGCTGCTGTCGCTGATTCCTTGCTGTCGCTGATTCCAGTTGAGAAGAAAGGGTGGTGGCGGCACCCTGGCCACGCTGAATAATTTGCGGGTGCACTGATTGCTAGAAGGAAAGGTGCCGGTCCGACATGCACATATTAGATCACGCGTGATCTGATCGCTAGATTCCGGCTGTTTGTTATTTTATGCGTCGAAAGTTGGTTCAGCTCGTGGAGTGCAGCTCACTCGAGTCATCTAATGGTTCTATAAATACCCGCAGAACGTCCGTGTAATGCACACTGCCCGCTTAGCGCTGCTCTCTCGCTCCCGCTGCTGCTCTGCCAAATAGTCCCGCTGCTCTCATTGCTCCGTGCAGTTTGTGTGTCACCAAGTGAGCAGAAAATAGAGAGAGTACAACCATTAGAGTGATGGCGGATAGTGGTAGTGGTTGTCTCGACCCATATAGCTCATGGTGTATTCTATATCATGCGGCAATAGGTTCTTGCGCCAATAGGATGGAGGGTAGAGCGGCAGTTAGTTTTAGGGATATAATGAGTGAGCGGTACCACGCCGTTGCTCTGGGGGAAAATTTAGCCAGATATCAGCTCCCGCCTAGATCCACCGATGAAATTAGGGACGAACTAATGAGGTGGCGTCATAAATGGAAGAGAGTATGTGAGCTAAAAAGGATTGAGTCGGGGCTTCGGGGTTTGCCTATCTCAACTACTAGCGATCTGATACGATTTTCAGACGAGGCTTATGCACTTCACGTTGGGGTAATTGATTAACGAGTTTACATAATCTTCAAATTAATTTGCATCGTTATAATTTTTGTCTGTCTTTTATTATAAATATGCAGCTCTGGCCATCGGACGGAGAGTTTGTGAACAAAAAGATTAAGCACTATGAGTGGTTGAGCATATTGTTTGGGCCACCTGCTAGGGGGTTTCCGGAGTCCAACGAGCACGCTGAGTGTAACATCCCAATTTTTGATACATTAGGGTGTGTGGTGTGTGTTCATCTCATACATGCATGAAACAAAAAATTTAAACCATGTTTGAAACAATTTAAATTGTGAATTTAAATGTTTTGAGAAAAATCCCGCAGATAGTACTTAAAAGGGGTTCCAAAATTTTGTATGGAAAAATATTTCAAACACACCAAAGCAAAACATGGTTTTGTTAGAAATTTTGTGAGCTTTTCAAAAAGTATTTTTGCCAAATTTTTACTTTGCAAAAAGGCCCTCAAAACAAGGTTTTATGTCTGTTTTTCTAAAGAAAAGGACCTCTTGGCGATTTCCAAAAGTTCTAGGGGGTTTCCGAAAATTCCTCTTTGTCTTCTACCTCGTGACAGAAGGACCTCCTGCGTGGCCTCCCTTCCGACGTCGAGCCTCCACCTCCTGCTTGCGCTCGTCCGTGGAGAAGACCCGTACCGTCCTGCGCTACCCCGTGCTTGAACCCCTCGTCCTCTCACTCCCTGTGCTCATATCCATGGAGCCCGAAGGGACGCCGTCGAAGCTCGTCGCCGTGCCGTCTCTGTGAACCATCCCTAGATGATTAGAGACAACCACTAGCTCCAGGGCGCCTCCCTATACCTCCTCACTGACCGAATCGCGCTGAGACGCCGAACGCAGGGAGATCGACGCCTTCTTCCTCGCTTCCGGCGGACGGCCGTGGCCGCCCGATCTCCTCTTCCGTCGCGTATTAGGCCTCTACGACCACCTCCTCACGTTCACGGTGAGCTTGCGCTCCTTCCTGTACCACCGCCTTGATCCCTCCCGCCTTGTAGTGCCCTGCCGGCGAAAGCCGCCGTCGGCCGCCGCGCATCTCCGTCGCCGGCGTGATCTCCGGCGACATTAAGGTCAATAACCGCCACCCGCGCATTCGCCGCGATGCCCTCTTCCCTGTGGTGCGGTTGTTTCCGACCAATTCATAGCCGTTTTCGAGATTGATCATTCACAGAAGGAATCGATCCCAGGCTGACATCAGCATGACGTCAGCCTGACGTCATAATCCTAATTTCTTATTTCCAGAAAACGGTTATTAATTACAGAAAATGAATTAAATTTAGATAATTAATAACTTCTGTTTTACTAATCAGAAAAATGAGTTCAAGATACCAAAATGTTCATAAAAATGTAATATAACCAACTATGTCATTTTCATATATGTTTGACCAAGTTGAAAAATGAGTATTTATTTAATGTTGTTTAATCATTTAAAAATAGAAAAATAAGTTTTTATTCACTAAAATTAGAAAATTAAAAGTTATATACCAAATTGCTCAAAATGACAAATGCAATCTGTTTATGATGTTTTCAAACCCATTTGGGCACTTTAACTTGCACTCACTTTTAGAATCGCCCGAAACCCCCTCCGGGGTCTATTTCGGCCTAATTTCAGTAAAATTTCATAACCGACATACGAACCCTAGCAACCCAATGATCATGTCTAGGGCTTCATTTCAGTGCATTAATTTGCTCATGCATACATATTGCGCATTGCATCGATGCCATGTGTTGATTGTTATTTCTCTTTCGATGTTGTTTCCCCCTCGGTAGAACGTGGCTCCGAAGAGAAGGCCAGCAATCCAACGACGAATACTTGATCTTAACCGAGTGGTCAAGCACTTATTCCAGAAGATCTTTATCTGGATTTGTTATAACTAAGGCAATCATAACCTCTTATCTGCTCATATATGATTTCAAAGTGATTTGAATCTCATACTTTGCATTCGGTTCAAAACTATTTGATGTCAGCAGATAGAGTTCTCTTGTATACTGCATAACCTAGATATCCTGATCCACTGCTCCTAGCAGCTATAGGTTTGATTGTGCACGCCTCGTTAAACCATGTGAGTCTTGCTTAGCCATGCCTAGTTGTGATCTGATCCATCCGGTTGATGAATCTGGTCAATACGCGAATCATTTATATCAAGTTGTTGTGAATTGTATTATCTTCGATAAACTTGATTAAACAACGGCATGGATGTGAGGCCACAATGGGTTGTGGCGTTTTGTCCTGTTCATGCCCCTAGGAGCGAGTTCTCGCCTTTGAAGCCAAGACTGAGCGTGCAACCACACGCGGGGCCTAACAGACCGCGCTCGACTAACTAACTTGTTTGGCCACGTCCATGAGTCACGTAGTTTGATCTTTCCATCTGAGTGTGAGTCAGAAAACGATTTGGAGAAAACTTAGGGCGTGACCGGGACAAGTGATGGACGTACTCGGATCTTGTTCCCGACTCACAGAACAGGTGCCGTCAGGAGGTGGCCAACTCCCTGTTGACGGGGTGGCCCTGTTTGGGTTGACTCATGGATAGGGTCGAGCAAGGTAAAGGTCGTGGCCAGCCACCCTCTGCCGCGCTCCATGGACGAGCGTACATGTGGCGTTAAGAGTCGGATGGTACGTGTGGGTAAAGTGTACCCCCTGCAGGGATGAATCTCCTCGAGAAGTCGTGTCCACGGTTACGGACGACTTGGCAACGGATTCTGTGATCACAGATAACTTCAACGGAATGACTAAAACTTGTTAACCATGATTGAAGGGTGCCTCCCCGGAGATGCCGGGAGGGGTGATCCTTGTAGCATGAGATAGTGTGGGAATGATAAGGACCTGGTGGAATATAAAAAGGTGATGATCTCAGTAGTTGAGTAGTTTTCTCATCTGTTTTGAAAACATTCTATGAGACGTGCTATTCCTTCCTCAACTTGCAAAACAAAGATTGCTTTACGCAAATCAGCCTTCATAAAACCCTTTCTGAAGTTAGCAGATATATAATAGGTTAATTAAGTCTTGTTGAGTACCTCCCGTACTCAGGTTTGCTTAATTTGGTTCAGGTGAAGATCTCACTTCGGTGGTGGTTCAACGTGGACATCGACGAGTAGTTTGGGGTTCCCAGGTAGCAGCCTGGAATCTATGGGCTGGGACGTCGCCTTATGTTGCGGCCTCTTAGGCCTTTTTGTTTCTTGTTGATTAGCAACATAAATTGCTTTCCGTTGTATGATGTAATGTTGGGTCGTGTGACCTCTGCTTGTAAGCTATACTCTAGTAACACATGTTTAATAAAGCTTCATGTCTAGAGTACTGCTTTGATCGGTTGTTGGTTCCGAGCTCATTTTTATACAGTTTTGGCTATGCCTGCATAGTTGTCGCAGTCGAGGGGTTGTGGAGCCGATGATCCATGTCCGAGCCCGCCTGTCGATTTGATCGGCCTGGGGCGAGGTAACCCCAGTAACCCTCGATTGTTGTTGCACTTTCTGGACACATAGCATCTCTGTATAACTTTGGTCCCGTTCCTTCAGTTTCTTCCGACTCGTGGACGCTTGGGTATGCATAATTGGTTATGACTAGCATGGATACAAGGAGTAGTAGACCGGGGATCCGGACTACGTGCCGATGAATCCGGTCTGCCTGCCGTTGTTTGTTGCGGCCGGGGCCGGTAACCCTGAAGCCCTTGTGAGTCCATGGCTAGGAGCACATAACAGTATGTATATCTCTGGGTCCGGGGTCTGACAAGTCTTGGTATCAGAGCAGGACTGCCTGTAGGAAAACCTTACTGCTTGGTCGATGTTGAGTCTAGTGATTGTGAAAACTACTTTGAAACTTCAAATGATTGTGAAAACCTTCTTAGGATTCTTTTTACTCCTTACCTGGTATCGCTCTAACTCTGGGTCTCCTTATCTGTTTTGGATTTGAAAAGGTTTTGCCATCTTGTCGAATCTCTGATTCTACAAATCCCTCGGATGAGCCGGTAGGGTTTCGAGTAGAGGAACGATGTACGCGCTGGTGACCTCGACGGCTAACAAGGAGAAAGATTTACCCAGGTTCGGGGCCCTCGTAGAGGTAAAACCCTTACTCCTGCTTGTCTGATCTGTATTATGGCGAAATAGTCGAGCTGTTTACAATGGCGATACCATGGCGAGGCGTACGGGGTATCCCGTGTATTGCCTAGTCTAGTTGTGGCTTGTATCTTCCTCTCTCTAGATTGGATCGGGATTAGTTGTTCCCTCATTGGATGTCTTTTTCTCTCCTCCCTCGTGGCTTTATATATGCAGCCAGGAGGGGGTTACATGAGTCCTAGTAGATTACGTATAGGAGTTCTTGTCTTGACCCGCAAGTCTTGCGGGTGGGCTTCACGTGGGCCTTCTGGAACACTCCAAGGACTCCTCTTCTTGGGCCTTAACCTTGGGCCTGAGACGGGGTGTCCTTACCCGCAGGGTCCAGAATCCATGTATTCGTCAGTAGCCCCCGAGCGTTTATTCGATTGAGAATCTGTCGGGTAGACGCTCGAAGTCCGTTCTTGATATCTTTGATTGGTTATTCAATCGTCTGGTTTTGAGAGTGTATACCCTGTGCGCGATGCGCTTTCTCATACTCGAGTATCGAGTGGTAAATGTGCCTTGCGTTGGCTATTTCACAGAAGGGCGCTCAGTCGCTTGGCTCTCCCGAAAGATCAGGGCCAATTAATTGCATCTAGGGCAAAAACGGTTCTGGCCTACACGAATTCGAGACCTCCGACTCGAATCCGGCGAGGTGATCGTTGCGACTGGGCCGTGGAGGTCTTACCGAGTCGAACTTAACCTAAGTGGGTACCCGACGCGTCCGCTAGGATTCTTCGTGTTGTTGACACGGAAAGTTTACCGGAGGACGCAGCTTGAGTGCGATTCCAGGCCCAAAAGAGAGATCCTTGGGTCTTACCTTCGTACTCGAAAGAATACGGCATCCGGATGTGCCTAGTCGGCTGAACAATCCAGGTTTATGATGTGCAAACATCATGTGAATAAATAGCAGGTTCTGCCTACTCGAGTAGTTTTATCCATACGAAAGAGTTTTCGTGTTAGGAGTTTTATACCCATATGAAAGAGTTTTCATGTTTGGGATGTTGCCCATACGAAAGAGTTTTCGTGTGTAGGGTATTTTTTCCTGTGAAAGAGATTTCACGTCATGATGTAAATATCATGTGGTAGAGCTGCGGGAGCCGCATACTCGCAATTTTACCTTGGTCAAGTTCTTGCGATTCTTCGGGTGAAGAGATCTTCCTTCTTAATCTTGTGCGAAAGAGATTTCGCGTTATGAAGTTTACAAGAAAGAAATTTCGTCTTGATGTGCCCATACGAAAGAGATTTCGTGTCAGGGTGATTATGCGAAAGAAATTTCGCGTCCATACGAAAGAGATTTCGTGTCAGGGTGACTGTGCGAAAGAAAATTTCGTGTCTTGATTATGCCCATACGAAAGAGATTTCGTGTTAGGGTGTTTATGCGAAAGAGATTCCGCGTCTTTGATGTGCCCATACGAAAGAAATTTCGTGTTAGCTAGGGACCTTATGCGAAAGATATTTCGCGTCTTGATATGCCCATACGAAAGAAATTTTGTGTTAGGGAGCTTATGCGAAAGAGATTTCGCGTCTTGATATGCCCATACGAAAGAAATTTCGTGTTAGGGAGCTTATGCAAAAGAGATTTCGCGTCTTTGATGCTCATACGAAAGATATTTCGTGTTAGAATGCCCATACGAAAGAGATTTCGTGTTAGGGAGTTTATGCGAAAGAGATTTCGCGTCTTTGATGCTCATACGAAAGAGATTTCGTGTTAGAATGCCCATACGAAAGAGATTTCGTGTTAGGGACTCGCGATTTTCTTTTGGACGCGTAACAAGTGATGTCTTTTGCTTCGAGTGATGTGTCTGTACATCGTAGTGCGGCGTCGTGGTTTCTGCGGGAGCCGCATACTCACAATCTTCCCCCCGCTGCGTGGCGAGTGTCTTTTTGTTTGAAGATTCCGAAGAGAAATAAGGCTGATGGCTGACAGTCGCGTGATGTCGTGATGCACTGAGCACTTGTTCTGCCTCCCGATGGGACGTGGCGAGAAGTGTCAGAGACTAGACATGTCGGAGTCGACGCGGTGGAGGTGTAATCGACACGGCGGATGGAGTTAACGGGAAGTCGTGTACTCGACGAGGACGTGGCGGAGTCGCACGACGACGTGAAAGTCGTGTAGTTAACGCGGACGCTCAGCCACCGAGTCCACACAAGAAGATGGACCCGAAAAGTCTTCAAGATGTTCTGATTTCGCGAATTGGCCCGCGTTGTCGTATGCGCCTCGTCGAAACGAACAAGTTTGATGTTTAGCTTTTCTTCATCCGAGTTACTATGCGGTTTGTACGACCACAATAAGGATCTGGACGAAGAAATCTGACAGAGCTCCTCGGGTACGCGGCCAGCGTGTCATATGCTTCGACGTGGTAGTACGTCGAGGACGCCCTTAGCGCTCGTCGGTTGCGCGACCAGCGCTTACTGGGTGCGCGGCCAGCGCTCCCGATGGGAGTAGCCCCCGAGTCTATGTGCGATTATTTGTAATCGGGCATAGACTCAAAAATCTTGTAACGTTGCTTCTTCGATTTGTCGGGTGCACGGCAGTGCTCCCGATGGGAGTAGCCCCCGAGGCTATGTTCGACTCGCAGAGTCGGGCATAGGCTCAAGTTGTTCTGAAGCTAACCCCGTGTGATTGTCTTCTGTTGGTTCGCGGAGGAGGACATGCGTCGACTCCCGGAGGACGGTATGTCGACTCCGAGCGGAGGATCGATGTCAACGGTCGACTATCGACTCCGAGCGGAGGACATCTGTCGACTCCGAGCGAAAGATATGTGTCGACTCCGAGCGGAGGATTGTGTCGATTGGCGACTCCGAGCGGAGGATTGTGTCGATTGGCGATTCCGAGCGGAGAATTGTGTCGATTGGTGACTCCGAGCGGAGGATTGTGTCGATTTTCGAAGTTGCAGCCGACGTTGTGGTTCCTGCGTTGCACTTTGTATGACATTGCCGTAGTCGACGAGACGGTGCCGAGTGACGGAATCGATGAACCGGACTCGTGTGTCGAGTGCGGCTGTTTCGCGCCTCAGCCCCCGAGTCTCGAGTGCGGCTGCGGCGAATTCTCGAGTGCGTCTACTTTGCAGCATAGCCCCCGAGCAACGAGTGTGGCTGCGGCGAAGGACAGCCCCGAGACGCTTAGTCGAGAGAATTCGATGTAGCGGAGTTGTGCGGCGGAGTCGCGATGTTTCCCGGAAGGACCCGACGAGGCGGACTGAGTCGACGCGGCGGAGTCACGATGCTTCCCGAAGAACTCGACGCGGCGGACCGAGTCGACGCGGAGGAGTCGCGATGTTTATCCGAAGGACTCGACGCGGCGTACCGAGTCGACGCGGCGGAGTCGCGATGTTTTCTCGAAGGACTCGATGCGGCGGAGTCGCGATGTTTACCCGAAAGACTCGACGAGGCGGACCGAGTCGACGCAGCAGAGTCATGTTTGTCCGAAGGACTCGACGCGTCGGACCGAGTCGACGCGGCGGTGTCATGTTTGTCCGAAGGACTCGACGCGGCGGACCGAGTCGACGCGGCGGAGTCGCGATGTTCGTCCGAAGGACTCGACGCGGCGGAGTCGCGATGTTCGTCCGAAGGACTCGACGCGGCGGACCGAGTCGACGCGGCAGAGTCGGGATGTTTGTCCGAAAGACTCGACGCGGCAGACCGAGTCGACGCGGCGGAGTCACGATGTTTGTTGTGTGTACACGGAAGGCAATGTTGATGTCGAGCCCCCGGGCACTATTATGGCGAGTCGCCATGTTTTGTTGATTGACTTTTGTGTCTGATTCGCAGATTGACGAAAACAGATCTGCGACTTGAATTCGCGGACTCGCAGAGATCCAAAACGTGTCGCAGTGCGCGAGCCGCTGACGCAGATCTAACCGTTGGAATTGGCTCAAAAAAGACGGAGTGGTGCGGGATTGTATTCCGCAGCTGTTCAACGGTGTGATTGTCGAATTGATTTCCGAGTCGACCGTGAGAATTGTTTTCCCGAAGTCGCGCGGATTTCCGTCAGATTCTGACAGAGCTTCGGTGTTCGGGTCATCCACAGAGATCTAACCGTCGGAATACGCCGATTCTTTTTGGAGAACGTAGATAATTTGATTTCGCAGCTTTCCACCGAAGGAATTTTCCATATGATTTTAGAGCCGCCGTTTATGACGTCCGCAATATGTACGTTGCTGTTGTCCTGCAGCCTGCGCGTGAACAACGATGTCGATGTAGAGTTGTAGACGATGAAGGCCGCGTGTGAGACCGGCGAGTGCTCGATGAAGTTGAAGGAGCCGAAAGTAGATCGAATCAATGGGGTCGAGGACCCGAAACTTGATGTAGATGATGCCGGCGAGACCGTAGATCCAGCGCGTGTCGTTCCCACAGACGGCGCCAATTGTCGAATCTCTGATTCTACAAATCCCTCGGATGAGCCGGTAGGGTTTCGAGTAGAGGAACGATGTACGCGCTGGTGACCTCGACGGCTAACAAGGAGAAAGATTTACCCAGGTTCGGGGCCCTCGTAGAGGTAAAACTCTTACTCCTGCTTGTCTGATCTGTATTATGGCGAAATAGTCGAGCTGTTTACAATGGCGATACCATGGCGAGGCGTACGGGGTATCCCGTGTATTGCCTAGTCTAGTTGTGGCTTGTATCTTCCTCTCTCTAGATTGGATCGGGATTAGTTGTTCCCTCATTGGATGTCTTTTTCTCTCCTCCCTCGTGGCTTTATATATGCAGCCAGGAGGGGGTTACATGAGTCCTAGTAGATTACGTATAGGAGTTCTTGTCTTGACCCGCAAGTCTTGCGGGTGGGCTTCACGTGGGCCTTCTGGAACACTCCAAGGACTCCTCTTCTTGGGCCTTAACCTTGGGCCTGAGACGGGGTGTCCTTACCCGCAGGGTCCAGAATCCATGTATTCGTCACATCTCTTCTAGTCATTCAAAACCTAGGTGCCTTCTTTGGCAATGACGTTTTTACCCAAGTTGACCTAGTGTTAAAGTTTCTAGAGTCGTGTGTGTTCCATGTTTCGTTATCTCTCGTTTCAAATGGGAGATTTCTTTCCATCCTAGTCTCTCAGAGTTGTGTGGATTCCACATTCTTCACATGTTTCAAAGTTCTAAATCCTGAACCTCGAGATCTGCTTGCCATCTCGAATGTATCTGTTATCCTCTGCTCAAGTTCTTCTGGAGCTATCGTCGTCTTTTGAAGATACTTCGTAATTGCTATTCATAGTGTCCTTCAAGGCACTAAGATAGTAGTTAATCCTTTTCAATGTTTTCAACCTTGGACTTGAACCGAAGGTCCCGGAATGTGCTGAATTGTGGTGGGTTGAATCATGTGGTTTTATAACCATGTGATGCTCACTCTATCAGTACAAGATGCTGACCTTTAACCCAAGTTCTGTTTCGTTGAATCCTGAGGAACATCTTCTACCTCAGGATAGCTAGAAAATTCCAACTCTCATAGCCATAGATTCTCTACTGGAATCAAAAGGGTTCACAACAAGAGTGTTCTTTATGATTCCCATATCCTTGTTCTTGACTCTACTATACCTCTCGTGTTAGCATGGGTTTTACAAATGAGTATGACCTTGTGCATCCAACGTGATCTCAGGATTTTCCAGAGCACGTTCCTACTCTTTAGTTGCTTCCCGAACTTCGTCCGTTGTTTGGAAACCAAGTTGCTTATGTGTGTTGGATTCTTCCAATGCATTTGCTCTTGTTTTCCGTCAAAACATTCCACCTTGGAATGTGAGGAGAAACAAACTCCAGTACCCCGTTCATCTCTAGAACCAGGTCAAAGTTTTGTAATCCACAGGATAAAGAAGTTTCATTAGCTTCTGTTCCGTTCTACCTTCGAGTATCACACTCTTATATATCAAGAGGTTGTGTTGTGTTTCATGGCCTTATTGATGAAGTGGTGCTCTTACACGTTCTCACTTCCCCCTTCCTCCAAGTTTGAATGCTGGAGTATGATGGGTCTGTACATTGACATGTGTATCAGCTACTCCTAGCAATTCTTATTGCTTTGGAAATCTAAGAAACATCTGTATCCTTCTTAGCACTACTGGTCACCCAGCCTCTTTTTGAAGTTAACTGTGTTACCAAACCCGTCCATTCCGGTGCATATCCTCGGTCAGACAGTTAGGTTCATGCCAAGCTCTCATGTTCATATCAGTTGCTTTGAAAAACAAGCCTCCTTTCAAATTCCTAGACCTAACGGTAGGTTGTGATATTCTGGTTGTCTTTCTAGAAGTATCACCAGGTTTTACCTGACCGTAATGTCTAAACCAGGAGTAATTTGAACCACTCCTCTCTCCAAGAAACTACGCTAGACACCTTGGACTAGTGGTTGAGCTTAAACAACAACTTGGAGAGTTGAAAGGCAAAAGCTCCGCCAAATTGTTCCTTTGATAAGGGATATCTAGTTTTCCTCGTGTTGAAGCAGAATAGTACCTCCTTTGCGGAGATGCTATCACTCTACCCTTGATTTGATTTGGTCTATCGTCAAATCGAGAAAAGATTCAAGGACTATCTTGATGGTGTTTTCACCCATGGTGTTTTGCTCGAGTACACCTTCATGCCCTCTAGTCTGGCCAATGTATTGCCTTGTTCATATATCATATGAATCCCTCTTCTTGGAGTGTTGCGATAAGTGTGTTTTCGAGCCCATCGATGACATTCCTATTTTCTCCAAGTTGCGAGAGGCTCATGTTGAACAATTGGCCACAATGTTGGAAACTTTCGAGAACTAACTTTGTGTTATCACGAAGTTGTGTTCTGGATGTTTGAAGTGACTTTATCTGGTCCATGTGCTTATGGTGAAAGTTGTCGTCGTGGATTCGAGTAGAGTTTTCTTGTTCCCTCGGGAATAATCCCAGTCAGTCACGCATGTGTGGACTACTCTTAAGATGGTAGGTTGTTACCTCCATTTATTTGAAGAAGTTTGCATCCACACCAAGCCACTGATTACCCGTGAAAGAGAAGAAGTCCAAGAACTTCGTTATCTCGGTAATCATCTTTCCCACAAGGAATCCGATGTGTTCTTTTGCAAGTAGTTCATGAAGGTGCAACCGTCTTTCGCAAGTTGCTAATACATGAGTTCTGCAATATCACTCATCCTCTTGAGTGTGGCATCACAGTCCATGTCTTGAGAATCTAGCATACGTATCTCGTTGGTAACCGGTGCAAGCTCTTCAATCAAACACGTTGAGTCTCGGTTATTCAACCCACTAACCAGAGCTGAACCTCAAGCATCAATGATGGTTGGTGCTTTCTCAAGGGTATTGAATTAGGTCATTTCAAAATCCGGCATGGTTGATGTTCTGGTTGACACAATTAGCCGGAAGGCCTAATGTCATATCCCTTTGAATACGTAAGAACAACCACTCTCCGTGAGAATTCTTGTGTGGTTAATCCTAACAAGTTTTCCTCCCCGTTCATCGAAACCGGAGTTCTACTTACACTTAAAGGTCTACTCACGGCTTATCGTAAGCCTGATCTTGGTATCTAGAATGTCCAAGATAACTTGGAAGTTGGTCTTTCCAATACCTCTCAGTTGATCCTCCAAACTTCTCTTTCAGTGGAAACAAGTTCATCATGAAAACATCTCGTGGTGTTTCGTAACCACCATTGATTAGTTCCTTTTTTTTAAGTTGTTTGTACTTGAAATTCTGTTCATATCACACATTGTGTGAATTTGTCAGTCACTCCAGCCGTGGGATCTTAACTATGTGGTAAACGTATTGGTACGTCAAATCCACCATAGGAAAGAGATTCCCTATCCCTTCTGGTGTTTCAACCCTCGTTGGTTACCCATCTTTATGGTGTGATCAATAATTCCTCCCTAATTACGGTGTTCCAACATTCCGTGGTTACTCATATTCTGTCGTGAAGTAACATTCTGATTTTTGACAAAGTTTTCGACAAACTTTAACGGAATGAAAGTTCCTTCATCTTTCGTGTCCACTCCGAAGAGTGAACATGATCTCGTATCCAATTTTCTCCGACGCACGATTACAGTGTTTTCTCGTGTTTTCCCTCGTCTGTGGATGTTATGTTTTGGTATCCAAGACCATTCTCTCCATCTTGGTATTCTGTTCGAAGAAAACTCGATGTCATAAGTTGTCGAACCTTCCTTTTCAAAAAGGATTTAAAGTCTTGTGCAAAGCTCATATTCTAAATCCTTTCGAAAATCACTCGTCCGCAAACTTGAAACCATCTTCTGTCCCCTCCGTTACCTTGATGTGTTTCATGCCTGTTAACTCAACAGTTCTTTGTGAACATTCCTGTCATGAGTTATCCATGAGATACTCGATCTTCGTGAAGATCATTTCCTAAGAGTTTACCTCTTACCCAAGGTGTATCCGTCTAATACTTCGCGATGCTATGGATCAACCTCTTCGAGCAGAGAACCGTAAGGTCCGAGAAGATCGTTCAAAACCGGTGTTCCTTCTTTCTTCTCCTTCGGGAATCTCGGGACGAGATTCTTGTAAGGGGGGTAGATTTGTAACATCGCAATTTTTGATACATTAGGGTGTGTGGTGTGTGTTCATCTCATACATGCATGAAAGAAAAAATTTAAACCATGTTTGAAACAATTTAAATTGTGAATTTAAATGTTTTGAGAAAAATCCCGCAGATAGTACTTAAAAGGGGTTCCAAAATTTTGTATGGAAAAATATTTCAAACACACCAAAGCAAAACATGGTTTTGTTAGAAATTTTGTGAGCTTTTCAAAAAGTATTTTTGCCAAATTTTTACTTTGCAAAAAGGCCCTCAAAACAAGGTTTTATGTCTGTTTTTCTAAAGAAAAGGACCTCTTGGCGATTTCCAAAAGTTCTAGGGGGTTTCCGAAAATTCCTCTTTGTCTTCTACCTCGTGACAGAAGGACCTCCTGCGTGGCCTCCCTTCCGACGTCGAGCCTCCACCTCCTGCTTGCGCTCGTCCGTGGAGAAGTTTGCGAGGAGAAGACCCGTACCGTCCTGCGCTACCCCGTGCTTGAACCCCTCGTCCTCTCACTCCCTGTGCTCATATCCATGGAGCCCGAAGGGACGCCGTCGAAGCTCGTCGCCGTGCCGTCTCTGTGAACCATCCCTAGATGATTAGAGACAACCACTAGCTCCAGGGCGCCTCCCTATACCTCCTCACTGACCGAATCGCGCTGACGCCGAACGCAGGGAGATCGACGCCTTCTTCCTCGCTTCCGGCGGACGGCCGTGGCCGCCCGATCTCCTCTTCCGTCGCGTATTAGGCCTCTACGACCACCTCCTCACGTTCACGGTGAGCTTGCGCTCCTTCCTGTACCACCGCCTTGATCCCTCCCGCCTTGTAGTGCCCTGCCGGCGAAAGCCGCCGTCGGCCGCCGCGCATCTCCGTCGCCGGCGTGATCTCCGGCGACATTAAGGTCAATAACCGCCACCCGCGCATTCGCCGCGATGCCCTCTTCCCTGTGGTGCGGTTGTTTCCGACCAATTCATAG
This sequence comes from Alopecurus myosuroides, assembly GCA_028641055.1. Lineage (NCBI taxonomy): Eukaryota > Viridiplantae > Streptophyta > Magnoliopsida > Poales > Poaceae > Alopecurus > Alopecurus myosuroides. The sequence continues at coordinate 38,945 of JAPCYS010000644.1, forward strand.
CCGTTTTCGAGATTGATCATTCACAGAAGGAATCGATCCCAGGCTGACATCAGCATGACGTCAGCCTGACGTCATAATCCTAATTTCTTATTTCCAGAAAACGGTTATTAATTACAGAAAATGAATTAAATTTAGATAATTAATAACTTCTGTTTTACTAATCAGAAAAATGAGTTCAAGATACCAAAATGTTCATAAAAATGTAATCTAACCAACTATGTCATTTTCATATATGTTTGACCAAGTTGAAAAATGAGTATTTATTTAATGTTGTTTAATCATTTAAAAATAGAAAAATAAGTTTTTATTCACTAAAATTAGAAAATTAAAAGTTATATACCAAATTGCTCAAAATGACAAATGCAACCTGTTTATGATGTTTTCAAACCCATTTGGGCACTTTAACTTGCACTCACTTTTAGAATCGCCCGAAACCCCCTCCGGGGTCTATTTTGGCCTAATTTCAGTAAAATTTCATAACCGACATACGAACCCTAGCAACCCAATGATCATGTCTAGGGATTCATTTCAGTGCATTAATTTGCTCATGCATACATATTGCGCATTGCATCGATGCCATGTGTTGATTGTTATTTCTCTTTCGATGTTGTTTCCCCCTCGGTAGAACGTGGCTCCGAAGAGAAGGCCAGCAATCCAACGACGAATACTTGATCTTAACTGACAAGTCAAGCACTTATTCCAGAAGATCTTTATCTGGTTTTCTTATAACTAAGGCAAGCATAACCTCTTATCTGCTCATATATGATTTCAAAGTGATTTGAATCTCGTACTTTGCATTCGGTTCAAAACTATTTGATGTCAGCAGATAGAGTTCTCTTATATACTGCATAACCTAGATATCCTGATCCACTGCTCCTAGCAGCTATAGGTTTGATTGTGCGCGCCTCGTTAAACCATGTGAGTCTTGCTTAGCCATGCCTAGTTGTGATCTGATCCATCCGGTTGATGAATCTGGTCAATACGCGAATCATTTATATCAGGTTGTTGTGAATTGTATTATCTTCGATAAACTTGATTAAACAACGGCATGGATGTGAGGCCACAATGGGTTGTGGCGTTTTGTCCTGTTCATGCCCCTAGGAGCGAGTTCTCGCCTTCGAAGCCAAGACTGAGCGTGCAACCACACGCAGGGCCTAACAGACCGCGCTCGACTAACTAACTTGTTTGGCCACGTCCATGAGTCACGTAGTTTGATCTTTCCATCTGAGTGTGAGTCAGAAAACGATTTGGAGAAAACTTAGGGCGTGACCGGGACAAGTGATGGACGTACTCGGATCTTGTTCCCGACTCACAGAACATGTGCCGTCAGGAGGTGGCCAACTCCCTGTTGACGGGGTGGCCCTGTTTGGGTTGACTCATGGATAGGGTCGAGCAAGGTAAAGGTCGTGGCCAGCCACCCTCTGCCGCGCTCCATGGACGAGCGTACATGTGGCGTTAAGAGTCGGATGGTACGTGTGGGTAAAGTGTACCCCCTGCAGGGATGAATCTCCTCGAGAAGCCGTGTCCACGGTTACGGACGACTTGGCAACGGATTCTGTGATCATAGATAACTTCAACGGAATGACTAAAACTTGTTAACCATGATTGAAGGGTGCCTCCCCGGAGATGCTGGGAGGGGTGATCCTTGTAGCATGAGATAGTGTGGGAATGATAAGGACCTGGTGGAATATAAAAAAGTGATGATCTCAGTAGTTGAGTAGTTTTCTCATCTGTTTTGAAAACATTCTATGAGACGTGCTATTCCTTCCTCAACTTGCAAAACAAAGATTGCTTTACGCAAATCAGCCTTCATAAAACCCTTTCTGAAGTTAGCAGATATATAATAGGTTAATTAAGTCTTGTTGAGTACCTCCCGTACTCAGGTTTGCTTAATTTGGTTCAGGTGAAGATCTCACTTCGGTGGTGGTTCAACGTGGACATCGACGAGTAGTTTGGGGTTCCCAGGTAGCAGCCTGGAATCTATGGGCTGGGACGTCGCCTTATGTTGCGGCCTCTTAGGCCTTTTTGTTTCTTGTTGATTAGCAACATAAATTGCTTTCCGTTGTATGATGTAATGTTGGGTCGTGTGACCTCTGCTTGTAAGCTATACTCTAGTAACACATGTTTAATAAAGCTTCATGTCTAGAGTACTGCTTTGATCGGTTGTTGGTTCCGAGCTCATTGTTATACAGTTTTGGCTATGCCTGCATAGTTATCGCAGTCGAGGGGTTGTGGAGCCGATGATCCATGTCCGAGCCCGCCTGTCGATTTGATCGGCCTGGGGCGAGGTAACCCCAGTAACCCTCGATTGTTGTTGCACTTTCTGGACACATAGCATCTCTGTATAACTTTGGTCCCGTTCCTTCAGTTTCTTCCGACTCGTGGACGCTTGGGTATGCATAATTGGTTATGACTAGCATGGATACAAGGAGTAGTAGACCGGGGATCCGGACTACGTGCCGATGAATCCGGTCTGCCTGCCGTTGTTTGTTGCGGCCGGGGCCGGTAACCCTGAAGCCCTTGTGAGTCCATGGCTAGGAGCACATAACAGTATGTATATCTCTGGGTCCGGGGTCTGACACTGAGTGGATGTTGAGGACAATATCCGAGGGGAAGATTGATGCCGTATTAAAGGGGAGCGTTGAGCGGACATCAAAAGGGAAGAGTGGTAGCGCATCAAAGGGAAAGACTGCTTCTGCATCGAAGGGGAAGAGTGGTGGCGCATCGAAGCCAGTTGTCGATGAGAACAGTGACGATGACTTTACGCCGAGAAGTTTAGCCAGGTGCAAAAGTATGTGGAAGAGTGCAGGTTCATCAAAAAATGTCGCTGATGAAGATAGTGATGACGACTTCATGCCTCCATCACGAACACGTGGGAGAGCGAAGTGAAGTCGTGGAGTTTAATTAGTTATTTCTATTCGTCTTTTATTATTTCAAGTTGTACTTGTTTCTTGTTGTGAGTTGTATGTTCAATAAATTTCGTCTTAGCAACATTATAAAAATTAGTGCGTCCAAAACTCATAATAGGAGCATGTCCCGTGGAAGAAAAAATAGTAATATTTCAGGTACAGATGTAGTAATATGTCTCTCGCGAAAATAAAAAATTACATCTGTCACGCACGGCGTATTCGGCCTCGCCGGGGAGCTCGTGGAGGAGGCGTTGATCGGCCGTACCTGCGGGGTTCCCGAGCATTGCGGGGAGGAATGACGGACTCTTCATCATGTTGTTCTGATGGTTCGGGAGACGGGGTACGTATGACTGGCTCATACTCTGAATAGTCTGGAATTAAACTTGAAGTTGTGCCCGATGGGTCGTAACCAAAGAATTCAGTAAGTATTCCAGGGACAGTGTTGGTGTGCGATGGTCCAGCGATTTCTGATTCATGCATGTGCTGACGATCCTGCAATGGGGGCATAGTGTAACCATAACCGGCCGCCATCTCGGCCCATGTAGACTCTACAGTATCCTGATTATGAAAACAATTCGTAAATAATAGGCATGACATGTAGGATATTTAATAATGTGTCCTCGTACGCAATGATTTGTTTGAGATTAGAAAAAAAATCTACATACTTGTGTCGTGTTGAACCGCTCCGAACGACACTCGGGTCGATCCATATTTTGCCCTAAACCAGCTTCCGTCCCCTCCCATGTAGTTTCCTGTTAACGTAAAAAATTTGTAAGTAATGGATGGCACGATATTATGACTTAGTATATATTTAGTAAAAAGAAACACCTATGTCGTGTTGCGCATATGCGAACTCTCGCCTTCTGTATAGGAGTACCGTCCTCCGTACGGGCTAGCCCGTGGAAAAGGATTCTCCTCCTATTGTAAGCATCGTCATACGTGAACAAAATATTGCATATGTGTACAAATAAAAAAATAGAGATATGAAAAAATTATATTTGTTTACTGTAAGATAAGACCTGTGTGCCGTCTTAAAGAAGAAACGAGTCCTGCCTGGGAAATGTTGGCGCAGTATTCCTAACCGACATGGTACGACGCGGATGGATCGTTCGTCGCTGGCTAGTGCCCACCTCACTCGGTCTGGATGATGGCGCGTCCGGCATGTCGTAAACTTGCGGGATAACGTCACCATCTCTCGTGCAACCAAATCTTCTAAGACCGGTCATGGCTCTATTAAAAATGCGTCTAGCTAAGGACTTGGTTGTAGAATCCACATTAGCTAGTCCTAAAATTTGTTGCGAATCCCGGGCGAATTCGCAATAGTCGGCAACCTGAACAAAATAAAATTGGTATAACATAAAATTTGTTAATTCGAAGCAGTAGCAATTAACAAAATAAATATAATTTGTTAACATTGTTAGTACATATTTATATAAATGTATATACCGTGGTTTCACGCTCGTAAGCTGATGACCGTTGAATCCCTCGAACCAACTGGTCGTCTCGTGTGAGCTCTTCTGTCTTTGGTGGTGGAGCGGCCGTAAGCAGAGTACGCGTGCTATTGTAATACCACCGATTGTATATTGGGGTTGTATGATGGTCGTACGGCCTGCATAATTTTTGAAAGGTTAATCTTAACTTAATTAGCACGTTTGTCTGAAGAATAAATAGAAATACTAAAGTACCTATTTTCTGGAACAAAATTTGACGACGATTCATTGTTCAATATCTGTATCCAGGACATATTTCGAGTATTCCAGTCACAATAATTTTGGCCTTTATTGTCTTGCCTAAAATCAAATATAGAGAATTTTATTTATTAAAATGACCAATCATAATATTGATAAAATAGCATGAGGCCTTAAACTTACGTATGTATATCCTCGGCCACTCGTCTCGGTGGTGGTGGAGGGACAGCTTGATAGAGACCAAACTGCCGCATGACATGCTCGGGATTATATGGCTCAACCATCCACATAAATAGTAGCGTGCAGCGTGTCATCCACAAGTGAGTATCGCTCAAGCAATCAGGTGTCACCGGCTGATCACCCCATATAGCATGTAGATCAGCATTGGTCCACGGGTTCCATGTGACGCTCGTCTCCTCTAGACGCTCAAACTCTTCGTGGTATTCGGGGTAGCTACCATGTACCACGACTGTGGACCATCGTCTTTTAGCATGTGTCCACCGACTTGCACAAGTAAGTGGGGCATGTTCTTCCCGTCTAAAATTGTATGGGTGGATTTTCTCTCGATTGTCTATTAGGGGACGTCCAACCGGAATGTACTCCCACGACCATAGCGGGAGAAACTCATAGCTACCAGCAAGGACATGACCCGTTTTTGCTGTCTTGGTTTTCTTGGTGGCGTCACATAACCCCATATACGTATATGCGAGCATAGCTGAACCAAAACTGTATGTTGGGTGGTCTGGTAAAGGGTTATATGCTATATTCACCGCAATCGTAATGAGACTGGGGAAAACTATGTCACCGTGTGAGGAAGGAAACATCGTACCGAAGAGATACAACATATAAGCAAATAGATGTTTCCGTTGCCTATCAGGTGATGCATTGGCAGCAATTTCATGAAAATTGTTTACCAGCCATGGTATAGGTACACCTCTAGGACGCGCGCCACTACGTATGTTTGGTGGCATATTGACCCCTAGCCTCATTTCTATGTTATCATTCCAGTGAGTAGAATATGCTCGAGGGACCACCGGGTCACCGCTTATTGGCAAAGCAGTGATTAATGAGACATCTTTAACACTACAAGAAATATGTTGATACATGACCCTTTTTTATTGACCATGGATGAATTTGTCATAGATCCATGACCATGTTTAATTTGTTGGTCATGACATGTTTGGGAGGGACTAAACGCATGACTTTTCTGCCAAAAAAGTCATGATATTCTTTAACAAGATGGTCATAGCACATGATACCTGGTGTATGACCCTTTTTTTTGCTTAACTAAGACCAAATTAATTGGTCATGCGTTTGTTGACAGTTATTTTTGCCTATGTATCATGTCCAAGTGTCAATTTTCGCCTATGTGTCACTTCCACGTGTCATTTTTTGCTTATGTGTCGTCCTAGTTGTCTCATTTTGGTTCCCGTAGTACTGAGCTGGTTCCCGTAGTACACCGCACCTGCACCTGCACCGCACCCGCACCGCACCTGCTCGCACCGCACCTGCTGTGGTGGCCTCGCACCGCACCTGCTCGCACGGACCGCACCTGCACGCAACAGAAAATAGGAAAGAAAGGGGCGTTGGGGAGAGGGATCGAACCTGCTTCCTCTCGCAAGCGAGACAGCGACCAAACCAGTAGGCCACAAGCAACTACGTGATATAAGCAGGAGCTTTAGTCCCTTTGTCTACAATACAAACCATCCGGGCTGCTAGGCTGATGGGCTGCCAGGCTGCTGGGCTGCGCCAGGCTGCTGGGCTGTGCTCGCTGCGTAAGGGATCGGCCAGGCTTGGCAGGCCTGGGACGGGCGGGCTGCTGGGCTGGACGACCGGCTTGGCCGGTCTGTTTTCTTTTTTGTCTTCTTTAATAATTTTTTTTTACTCCAATTTCAACCAAATAAGTTTTGATTTTTTAAAACAAAATGTGTTTCTATTATGGATTGTTAGGAACAATATTTATCCAATCAAAATATAAAATACCCCTAAGCTTTATATATTGCTTCATATATGGTTGTGAAGATTCTTAAATAAAATTTTGGATTACTCTTTTAAATTCAAATGCGAGATAAAAATTGTAGGGTTTTCAAATTATGCCATGATTAAATTAAAACATCCACTTTTAAAACTTGGTTTTGATTATTATTTTTTTTGCAAAAATCATGTGGTCACATTGCGAAGCTTTTCCAATGCAAAAATGATTTCAGAGAACGGTCAAAACGGGGGACATGACCGTTCGTACCTAGGTGTTGAATCTTGATGAACTCTTGGTGTTTCTATGTTTAAATAGCTACTTGCGTACCTAAAATGATTTTTCCAAAAAATAAAGAGAAAACTACGAGGCACTTGTAGTTCAAATTTGGCCGGTTTCAGCTGAATCGGCAGAAATTTGTCTTTTTCGAAAGAGGTGTATTTTGAGCTACTGAGAGGTAGTAAGTTTGTTATTTGTAGATCAAATATGACATAATATATTTAGAATTTTACTTTGTACATTTTTGCAGCATATTTTGTGTATGTGCTTCACAAAAAAACCCAGTTTTGACACTCCGGGAAGGGAAAATGGTATTTTTATTCAACGAAAAATAAAACTTTCTTCGTGAACATTGTTAGGTGTACCAACATGCATCTTTGTGTGGAATATTGGCACATTTAAACAACTATGCCATGGATGTGGCCAAAACATCCGTCATTTCGCCCGAAAGCCATGATCTTCGTTCGAGATAGCTCATTTCTGTGAACACATTTTCCACCAAATTGTCGTATTCCAAGTTTATTATTTTTGGTGGATACTAGGACATATATAACAACACCACGCGAAGATCTTGCATCGTTTCGAGTTTTTTTGAATTTTCTGGAATTTTCTAAGCCGGTTTCGGAACGATCAAATCGGGGGACATGACCGTTCGTACCTAGGTGCTGAATCTTGATGAACTCTTTGTCTATGTTGAAATAGGTACTTGGGTACCTAAAAATGATTTTTACAAAAAATCACGAGCAAACTACGAGGCACCTGTAGTTCAAATTTGGCCCGGTTTCAGCTGAATCGGCAGAAATTTGTCTTTTTCGAAAGAGGTGTATTTTGAGCTACTGAGAGGTAGTAAGTTTGTTATTTGTAGATCAAATATGACATAATATATTTAGAATTTTACTTTGTACATTTTTGCAGCATATTTGTGTATGTGCTTCACAAAAAAACCCAGTTTTGACACTCCAGGAAGGGAAAATGGTATTTTTATTCAACGAAAAATAAAACATTCTTCGTGAACATTGTTAGGTGTACCAACATGCATCTTTGTGTGGATATTGGCACATTTAAACAAACTATGCCATGTATGTGGCCAAAACATCCGTCATTTCGACCGAAAGCCATGAATCTTCGTACGAGATAGCTCATTTCTGTGAACACATTTTTCACCAAATTGTCGTATTCCAAGTTTATTATTTTTGGTGGATACTAGGACATATATAACAACACCACGCGAAGATCTTGCATCGTTTCGAGTTTTTTTGGATTTTCTGTAATTTTCTAAGCCGGATTCGGAAAACGGTCAAAACGGGGGACATGACCGTTCGTACCTAGGTGTTGAATCTTTATGAACTCTTGGTGTATCTATGTTGAAATAGGTACTTGGGTACCTAAAAATGATTTTTTCAAAAAATCACGAGCAAACTACGAGGCACCTGTAGTTCAAATTTGGCCCGGTTTCAGCTGAATCGGCAGAAATTTGTCTTTTTCGAAAGAGGTGTATTTTGAGCTACTGAGAGGTAGTAAGTTTGTTATTTGTAGATCAAATATGACATAATATATTTAGAATTTTACTTTGTACATTTTTGCAACATATTTTGTGTACATGCTTCACAAAAAAACCCAGTTTTGACACTCCAGGAAGGGAAAATGGTATTTTTATTCAACGAAAAATAAAACATTCTTCGTGAACATTGTTAGGTGTACCAACATGCATCTTTGTGTGGAATATTGGCACATTTAAACAAACTATGCCATGTATGTGGCCAAAACATCCGTCATTTCGACCGAAAGCCATGAATCTTCGTACGAGATAGCTCATTTCTGTGAACACATTTTTCACCAAATTGTCGTATTCCAAGTTTATTATTTTTGGTGGATACTAGGACATATATAACAACACCACGCGAAGATCTTGCATCGTTTCGAGTTTTTTTGGATTTTCTGTAATTTTCTAAGCCGGATTCGGAAAACGGTCAAAACGGGGGACATGACCGTTCGTACCTAGGTGTTGAATCTTTATGAACTCTTGGTGTATCTATGTTGAAATAGGTACTTGGCTACCTAAAAATGATTTTTTCAAAAAATCACGAGCAAACTACGAGGCATCTGTAGTTCAAATTTGGCCCGGTTTCAGCGGAATCGGCAGAAATTTGTCTTTTTCAAAAGAGGTGTATTTTGAGCTATTGAGAGGTAGTAAGTTTGTTTATTTGTAGATAAAACATGACATAATATATTTAGAATTTTACTTTGTACATTTTTGCAACATATTTTGTGTACATGCTTCACAAAAATACCGGTTTTGACACTCCAGAAAGGGAAAATGGTTTTTATTGAACGAAAAATAAAACTTTCTTCGTGAACATCATTCCTTGTTATAAGATGCATGTTTGTGTATAATATTGCCAAATTTAAGAAACTATGCCATGGATGTGTTCCATTTTGTATTTTTAATTTCTAACGGTGGTTTGAAAATCCGGACGAAATCGCCGTGTTGACCGTTCGTGCCTCGGGGAGGAATCCTGCTATGCTCTTTGTAAACTCACCTTTCAAGCATATAGAGGTATATCTTTTGTGTTGTTGACAACTTAAATTAACACTTAAGTTTTGAATTTTCTGCTTTTGACATAGTGAAAACAAACAGTTTTTTTGCTACATATGAGTGAAACTAATTTATTGTTACTATCAAACCCCACTAGAGACATGTACAGTGGGGCCAAGAAATAGCAGGTCCCAACCGCAGCCAATCTACGGTGAGGTGAGAAAGTGATGAGTATGAAGGAATTATTTTTGGAAATGAGCGCGCGACACTCCCTCCTCTCTTATCCCCGAATCGGGTCCAAACCCTAATTTCCCTCCCTCTCGCCGCCACTCCCTCTCTCTCTCTCTCCCACCCAGATCCGCAGCCCACCCTCCTCTCTCCCACATCCTATCTCACCACCGCGCGCACATCGCTCACCCACCACCACCGTCGCCCGCAATGGCGCCCCTCCCCCCGAGCCGCCGCTCACCACCTAAACCTCGACCCCCTCTTCTCCAAGCCGCTCCTCTCCGCACCTAATCACCTAATCCCGATCCCCTCATCCGCCCTCCCCTCATCTGCCCTCTCCTCCTCTTCCACGCCTCGCTACGAGATCGATGGCTCCTTGCTACGAGATCGCGGCCTCCATCCTGCTCTGCGCCGAGGACAGCAGCAGCAACCTCGGCTTCGGCTCCTTCCCCGATTCGTTAGGCCACCGCCGGATCCGCTGCCTCTGACCCCACCGCCACCGGAGCACCGCCGGGATCTCGACCGGAGATGCCGACGCGCCACCACCACAGCCTCCGCCACGCCCACCTCCGCCGCCGGAGCAGCCGCAGCTCCACGGCGTGGTCATCATCACCCTCCCCCCGCCCGACCAGCCCTCCAAGGGCAAGACAATCACCGCCTACATCTACAATGAGATCGGGGACTCCGCCGTCGGCAAGAGCAGCCTCCTCGTCAGCTTCGTCTCCCACGCCGACGCCCACGACCACGCTGACATCTCGCCCACTATAGGTAACCTCCCTCCCTACCCCTGGATCCATCCCCACCTGTGCTCTGCCTGCCCAGAATTCTCGTTCACGGAACACCCACCGCGCGCAGGCGCAGCAATAACTGTTGCATGTTGTCTCTAGCAGCGATTGCCGATTCGTTAGGCCACTGCCGGATCCGCTCCTGACCGATGCCCCTCCATCTCAAGCACGGCCTCTGCCTCGACCCTCCATGGACGTGCCCAGCTCCTGCCCCAACGCCGCCGATGAAGGCTGCAAGAAGGGGTTTGAGGGCATGCCGGAGGTGCAGCAAGGTGATGCTATCTGATTCCTCCCATCGTGATGTTCTTGCATATGCGTTTAACTCACAAGCAGGATATCCTTCTTTGTAGTGTTTTGATCGATGCTGATATTATGATGTTTATGCAATTTACTTCTGCTCAAGAGGTTATATTAGTACTGCTTGTAGCCTACCTGGGATATGATCATATTAAGGAACAACTCTTGTCCTTCTTAGCTTCTTGACAGTATCCTATAGCACTACAAACCATCTACTGGACAATGTGTTCATAAGTTGATATATTAATTTTGTCGTTTCTTCAATTCAATATTGCCTAATGCTGATTGTTGGATGGCTGAGTTGGTTCTGTATTCCACACCATTAACTCTTGTAAAACTTGGCTGCACTTCAAATGACTTGTCATCACAACTCAAACCAGACAAAAGCTAATATGGTCCACACATTTATATGAAACTAGTCTCTTGTTAGAATGCAAATATTGGAACTGTACAGTATAGCTAGAAATATAAATAAGCATGCGAATCTAAGTGCTCACATTAAGAAATGAGGCTTGATTTTCTTCTATGTGATATTCAGTAGTATAATGTAATGCACTAGGGAGTTTTATTTTCCGTTCACTAACCAAGTTTCCTGTTAACAATACCAGGGGAAAACAGAGTACTTGATATATCACCAGGAACCAATTCCAAGGACTTGTGCTATTATGGATGTTGAATCTGCTGGATAAGGTGGGTCATTTGACCAGTTATATGCACATTCCTTCTGTGTGTAATGTGATACAGAATGTGATTATTTAGGGAAAATGATGGATCAGTCCATCAGAACATGGAAAACAAGGCTGCTAGTTACCTGCTTCTGCTTTTATATCCTTCTTCTCTATTAATTGATACAGTGAATTCTTTTACTAAATGATCTGCTTATGCTTTTAAATATTGCTGCCTGTTATTCACTAATTACTACTCCCGCTGTCCCATAACATAGAAGTACATAAGATCAAATAAACTTGTTGCTTGATTTGCTAGTTGGTATATATTGTCCTTTATGATCAACTTCTGATGTTGCAAATAGATTTTGGTCCCATGTGATGCTGCCTGTATTGATGTGCCAAACGCAGCAGATTCTGTGATATTGACCTGATGCATGCCAACTTGAGATACACATGAAGTAGATACTCCATGTAGTAGCTAGAACATGCTAATGGTGAAGCAAGTCACAAAGAATCAATGTAGAGTGCCTGATGCATGCCAATTTCTACTCTTTTTCCTGTGTTACCAACATTGATCATTACATTTATTTACTGTATTTAAATCCTTTGTGCTCTCGTGTTTCTCTGTATGCAGGCGTGATCCTCAATTGCCAGGTTGACGTGGTCTTAGAAGTGGGAAGACGAAGACGATAAAGAGTTGCTGCTATTTGTGTTCTTAAAAAATTTCTGTGATGTCATGTTGAAGATGAGAACAAAGTACTGAACCTGTTTTGTTGTTCTCTTTGATGCATAGCCTAGTATGTTTTAACAGCTCTCTTGTGTGCATGTCAAAGCATCTATTGCTTTTACCAATTGAATGCGGATCGTTGTTTCCTTGATGCAAGCTTAGCTTAGTTCTTCTGGTTGATGCAGGTGCAAAGTTGAATGCATCTCTGATCGACAACTCAGGTAACCGGAGCTTACCCAGTGCTATATGTCGTGTGCTTCGCACTTGCATAGTCATGCCTATATGTCTTTTCTGTTCAACCCAGTTGGTGAAAATTTGAAGCTTATACAGTTTTATCTGATTGATTGATGTATGTCTGCGGTCTGCCTGGCATGAGATTTTTTAGCTCCATGATCTTTTCCGACACATTTCATGATTTCTGGTCCTGGGTTATCAGTGTAGAACTGCTAGCTGTGAGCTATTGATGTCAAACCTGCATTGGAAGATATAGTCATGTTTCATGTGTATTGGACAAACTGCTAGCTGCTAATTATGATTTTTTGTATTGGACAAACTGCTAGCTGCTAATTATGATTTTTTGTATTCTATTATAAGATGTTAGCTGATGTTTCATGTGTAATATGGTTGCACGGTTTGTTTCTTTGATTGTTCCATAGTTTCTCGCACAGGGGACACCTTATGCTTCTCTATTCAGTAGTCATCTATTGTCTTTAAGTTACAGATGTATCGGGTTTATGAACCAATATAGTGTTTGCTTTTGAATATTTGCATAAATACTCATTTTCCTCCTGTGTTACCAACATTGATCATTACATTTATTGTACTGTATTTAAATCCTTTGTGCTCTCATATTTCTCTGTATGCAGGCGTGATCCTCAATTGCTAGGTTGACGTGGTCTTAGAAGTCGGAAGACGAAGACGATAAAGAGTTGCTGCTATTTGTGTTCTTAAAAAAATTCTGTGATGTACATAGAACCATGTAGAATAGTTTAGCTAGGCAATGGTCTCAGATGTAAAGTAAAGATACTTACTGCTGAAATAAATTATATTGTACTTATTTGCAGTATTGCATCTGGGTTCCTGAATTCTTTAATTTGCTTTGAATACAGTTAAGAATCGAGCAAGGCCCAAGAAAATAAGAAACGTGTGTGGATCGGTTGTGGGCTTAGGCCTTGAATCTTTTGTTAATAATGGTAAAATTAAAAAAGGCTGGAACCAGGAAATTAATTGGACACTAGAAAGGCCAAGGCCCATAGAATTAGTGGACTGTAAAGGCTAAGGCCCAGGAAATAAATTGGATGGCCTTTTAATTCGGACAGAAAGCTAAAAAAATAAATATAAAATGGGCCGAAATATTGGGCTGGCCCATTTGGTGGAGCAGTATGGACTGGGCTGAATCTCTGCCACGTAGGATTGGCCACGTAGGATGTGACGTGGCTATGGCAGGATATCACATGACCAAATCAGTTGGTCATAGGGTTATGACCCCTCTGATTGGGTCATAGAGTCTATGACAATTCCATTCAATTAGTCATTGACGATCAAATAAGACGCTCGGTATGTGACTTTTCATTTTTGGTCAAAAAGGGGTCATGAATCAACCTACATGACCTTCTAGTGACAAAAATTGAGGGTCACGTATCAACATATTTCTTGTAGTGTAAGGGTAGGTGCCAACTCCCCACAACGTAAGTGGAAGGTGTGTGTCTCGGCTCTCCAACGATCAACAAGAGCTGACATAAGAGATGGGTCTAACATTATCCTCTCCTCGCCGGACGTAAGCTTAGAATAAGCAAGAAGTCCATATGCTCGAAGGTGGTCAACGAATGCATCACATGGCCAATTGTGTTTAATGGTTCGCAGCCTAAAAGCCTGCGGGGGTTCTATGTAGGCCCGAGGGTCTAACCAGAGGTGGCAACGGTGTCCGGCGTCCCAAGAACCCTGCAACAGCTCTGGCACAGGAGAAGCCATTACCTGCATAAGGAGTACATATTTATTAAAAGGCATAACGAGTACATACTTATTAAAAGGCATAAGGAGTAAATATTTATTAAAAGGCATAACGAGTACATACTTATTAAAAGGCATAAGGAGTACATATTTATTAAAAGGCATAACGAGTACATACTTATTACAATACATAGCGAGTACATATTTATTACAATACATAACGAGTACATATTTATTAAATCATGCGTTGTTGATGTCGCGGTAGGGGCACTCCCGTCGCGGGTGCCCCGGGCATCTGCAAACGCGACACCGACGTGGTTCTCCTGATTGACTATGGTCCATGTTGTTTCTATGACGCCGACACTAACGTCGACCTTTTGCGGTTCTCTTCAATGCAGGGTTCGGAACCCATTTTTTGATTCTTTCCGGAAACATATGCCTATAGTGGCCCTTCATACCTGGAGTCCAGAACTCGGCACTCCAGGTGTTGAATAGGTTTGACATGTTGAAGTAAGGAGATATGTATTGCTCAACACTTATGTTCTGTTCGGCAGCCGCCCTCAGAACATGGCTACACGGGAAGTGCAATAGTTTAGGCTTGTTGCACGTGCACTCACACGCCGATGGCCCGAGGGTAACAACTTGCTTTCTTGCTCCTCTATGGTGGCCTTTCACCAACTTTGCTCGTACGTTGATTTGCCACTTATGCCTAAGAGCATCCACTCGCGTGCAACCATGGCTTCGAGATTTCTCTATCTTCTCATTCAGATGGCGTTGAATCTTTTTGGACCATGCCTTGCTCATTGCAACTTGTACATTCGCGACCATGACTCTGTCTCCAAAGTATGACATAGTCCGGCTCCAAGTTTCTTCAATAAGTGCAGTGATTGGGAGGGCTCGAACACCTTTAAGCACGCCATTGTACACCTCTGACATGTTGCTTGTCATTATGCCGTAGCGAGCCCCAGTGTCGTGAGCCAGTGCCCACTTATGTAACAGAGGGCAATTCTCACCAATCCACTGGGACAAATTCATTGCCGGCCTACTACCCCTTTGGTCTTCTCCTGCAGCAATCTCGATCTGTGAATTGATTGCCGCCCAGATTGCATTCATCTTCGCAGTTGTTTTCTGCATGCACATCCTCTTGAATTGCTTGAACCAATCCTTGTTCTTGAACTTTGAGTAAAAATTAGCGGCCAGATGCCGCATACACCATCTTGTCTCTAGATCGGGCCACCCCCAAACAGGGTCTGTTGACTGCTTGATTGCATCGAGCGCGCTCAATAGGCCCGTGTTTCGATCAGAGACGATGCAAACATCGGCACGATCTTGCACGACTCCCATCTTGACGCAACTCAGGAACCACAACCAGCTATCTCTGTTCTCGCTCTCTACCAAAGCATATGCAATAGGAAGGAGCTGGTTATTTGCATCTGCCGCAATCGCCACCAGGAGTGTCCCCTTGTACTTTCCAGTGAGAAATGTCCCATCAATTGATATTACCGGACGACAATGACGGAATGCTTATATAGTCTGGGGGAATGCCCAGAATATACGGTAAAGGATAATTGAATTTTCCTCCGTTGCGTGTCCACGAGTTTTCATGAATATTTGAGTCCCAGGGTTAACATCGGCTATCTGCCGTAACAGTTTGGGGGCTAGGTCATAGGCCTCTCATAAGTGCCATATAATTTCTGAAAAATACCATCTTTAGCTCGTCTAGCCTTACCATGGCTGACGGGGAAGCCAATCATATCGGCCGCAGTTGTTTGCAGTGTCTTAATACTCATATTTATATCTGCTGTCACCGCCTCTAACATGATTTCTCCCACATATTTAGCAGTCACATTGCGGTGCTCCGCAAGAGTGCCTACTAGCTCGCAGCTATGGGGTACTATTTTTGAGATATGCCAAGGCTGACATACCCCAGGGCTCTGGCGAGCGATCACCCTTCCCTTGCAACCATCAGCCAAAAAGATGCATACGACCTTCAACACAGTTCTGTCAGACTGCTTCACTTTATGTTGGCGAGATATGCCCAGTGCATATCTCTTGATTGCCGTGTCAGCAGAGGCCTTGTCTGGAAAAGTATGCCCTTCCTGCAGACTGTCCTCTCCCTGGCCCGGAACCGAGTGAAATTCATTGTTCATGGTCATTATCGTCAGAAACTGCTGGTCCAGCGGTGCTGCTACCGCCCTCCGAGAAGGACCAGGCCCTTCTTCATCTGAGGATGGTGACGACGAAGAATATCCATCATCGTCATGGTCCAGCACCTCCGGCAGACCCGCCACATGTTCGCTTATGTCAACGACAGCTGACCAGTATCCTGGGTGAAGGACACTCTCAGACACATTATGGCCACCTGTTGCCTCCGATGGGCCGGTGTTGGCAGCTGTGGTGATGGCCAGCTCGACCTCACCAGCGTCTCCACTGCATCCGACACCATCGTGCTGAAAAAACTGGACATACACCCACTAGTGGAAACAGGGCCTTTTGTCCCGGGTCGTAAGGGCCAGTTGTCCCGGTTGTGCAACCGGGATGGGCTAGCCGGGACAAATGGCCCTCCCCCATTGGTCCCGGTTGTGCCAGGACCCGGGATGGTAAGGATGGCCCACGTGGCGAACCTGGGTCAGGGACGGCCAAGGAGTTCGTCCCGGTTCGTTTTAGGGACCGGGATGGTTACCTTTTTTGAAAAAAATATATATTCCGCCAATTTTTCCCTGCCGCGGCAGGTTTTTTTTCGTTTCGTTTTTTGAGCTCCTGTCTCGCAATCCCCAACCGGCCTCCTCTTCCCCAACCGCGTCCAGGCCCACGTCTTTAATTAAGCCCACTGGCCACATTTTTGGTCAAAAGGGCCCACTGGCCCGCGTCTTTTATTATATTCGCTCAACGGTCCGCAGGGGTCAAAAGGGGCCACTGGCCAGCGGCCTAGTGGCTGGCTCGCCCGGTCCCTTAAATTAAGACCACAGGGACGGTCAAAGGGCCCACGGCCGCCTCGTCTTCCCGCCCCCCTCCACTTCCCCACAAGCGCGTGGCCAGCTGCAACCGCCGCCACGCCTCGGCTACCCCCCCTCCCCCCGCATTCATGGCCAGCTGCAACCGCCGCCACGTTCCGGCCGCCGTTTGGCATGCCAGCCTCCCCAGGGTCCTTTTTAAAGGGCCCCCACCGCCCGTACAACCCATTCACCCCGGCCGCGTCCCAGCCAAAGCAACCCTAGCCACCATGTCCCGCTGGTTCAAGCGCCCCAGGAACGACCACGAGGACGGGTCCTCGAGCGGCGCGCGCTCCGGCGTTCCACCGCCGCCGGCGGAGGCCTTCGGCTTCGGCCCGGGAGGCGTCCGCATTGGCGGGCGGCCGCGCGTCCTCGCTCCGCCTCCGGCGTCACGCGCGCCGCCCCGCGCCGTGCCCAAGGGCAAGCGCTTCCGCCAGTATGTCCGGAAGGAGGAGGCCGAGTGGCACTGGGAACGCGCCACGCCGGTGTTCTGTCCGGACGTCCACCTTCCGGACGGCTGGCACCTGAACCCGCAGCGCATTCCCGTGCCGCCGGCTCCGTCCAGCAGAGAGGCCCTGGTGAGGAGATCGACCGCCGGCGCGCGCTCCTGCCGGCCCGCCTCCTCAGGGACCGCGCGTACGCGCGGAGCTCCCCCTACTGGGCCACCTGGCTCCAGCAGGAGCACGAGCAGCGCCGCCGCTCCTACATCCCCACAGCAGAGCAGATGAGCACCGAAGACTACCCCGAGCCACCGCCGGGGAGGGAGCCGGAGCTTTGGCTCCTGGTGGACGACATCGCCGACCACGTCGACGAGGAAGACGACCCCGAGCTCTGGGACAACATGGAGGAGGCCTTAGAGGCCTCCCGCCGCTCCCTCGTCGAGGACGAGGTCAAGCGGTAGGAGGCGGTCCTGGCCGCCGCTGCCGCCGACGCCAACGCCATGCCGCCCCCGTCCCCTTCGACGCCTGCCCCTTGGTGGCAGGTAATGAACACCGAGCTGGAGGCGTCCGAGGACCAGCCGCCGCCACAACTGCTGCCCCCCGGCCTGGAGTACGGCATGTCCTGGGCCTGGACCGGCGGCCTTTGGTCGCCGGAGGAGCTGCCGCCGCTGCCACCGCAGCCGGAGGATCTGCCCCCGCAGTCGCCGCACGCGCCCCCGATGCCTCCGCAGCCACCGGCGGGCCCGCCCCAGCCGCCTGCCCACCTGTGGCAGCCACCCCCCTACCACTGCATCTCCTCCGACGAGGAGGAGTAGGCCGGCGCCGGTGCGCCCCCCCTAGGCTAAGCTACCCACCCCCCCAAGAAACGGCCGGCCGCCTGTGGCCCCGCCGCCGCCGCCCCCTATAATGTAAGCACGGCCGGCCGCCTGTGGCCGCGTCGCCCCCCTATATGTAAGCAAGGCCCCTGGGCCTTTTTTTAATATATGTTTGTGTCCCTAGTCTAACGTGTCCCTAGCCCCCGCCGGCGGGATCTTTCTACTCGTTCCCGCCGCTGGCAGGGCTTCGCCAAGCCATGTCCGCTGTCTTGGGTGTTCGCTCGGCCTGGAGAGAGGGCCGAGATATTTATACACCTGAGCCTCTAGTCCCGGCCCGTGCCACCAACCGGGACTAGAGCCCCTTTGGTCCCGGTTGGTACCACGGGCCGGGACCAAAAACTAATTTCGAATTTCGGTGGCACCCTGCGCGCCCAAAATTTTTTAGCGCCAAAATTTGAAAATGGTTAAGTTTGCACATTAACAACTTCTATATACTTTCGAATTTGACAAAAATTCCAACATGAAAAATGCTAGAATTTGCATAACAAATTTAAATCCATTTTTCGTTTAACTAAATAATTATTCTAACTATTGAAACTATCAATTATTTTACCATTTGTATATAATTTGAATATAAAAATGTTACAATTTTTGTTTTCTCTCGTGATCTTCCGAGTTAGTCCAGAGCATACAAGGCATCCCGGGTGATTTATATAAAGTTCGACAAAGCGAGTTGTACCTTATTGACACAGTGAATTTGAGATCTTCGTCTACAACAGAATAACCATAGTTTTCCTTCGAAGGTTTACTCTGCACATCCACACGTATTTTCCCTTTATCCCGACCCCCGCTTGAAAACATAGTAACTTCCGTGTACGCGGCAAGCCGCAGCGGGAGCAGCAGACTTAAAGCAGAAACGGGCGGTCGGGCGGGGGAGACCGCGCCGTTGCTGTCGCGCTTTCCTCTCCTCTGCTCGTCCGCCGTCGCCGTCGCGCTCCCCTCCGCCTTCAACATTTGGGATCTTTGTTGTTCAGTTAGACGTTTCTCCTCCAAAAATTTATCATATCTGTTAAAGAAGTACCGAAGCTCTATTTCTGTTTTAAGGATATCTGTCAGGATGGTATCCCTGCTATCACTTCGAAGGGTGCCTGCAATATCTGCGCAGAATATATGACACCCATAAGGCAAAGCCCATCTTTCTGTATCCTCATACAATCTACTTAGCCACTCGTTATCCTTCAGATTGTACTTCGCCAAGACCTACTAAAATCATGAGCGAAAGTTTCCGAACAGTGGAATATATCTCTTAATACTTTCGTACTATCACTTCGAAGTGTTCCTGCAATATCTGCCTACAGTTATCTCATACTCGGATATGGGTCATAGTTGTCAGCTTTTTACCGGTCAATACAAAATACTGATCAAACAGAACTATATGATCATGTATTCCACGCTTATTATTACACATCACCAACAGACGGAGGAGAGAGAAACAGAAAAGTGGGTGGGTGTGCCGCTGGTTGGAATAATAATGAAGTCAGGCTGGTCATAGTTGTCAAGCACTTAATGATTGCCAGCTTTTGACCGATCAATACAAATTATTGGTCAAACTTGCACCTACTCCATTCATAATCACAGAATATGTATAAATATCATTTTGGCTAACAAAATCTCGTTCATACTACGTTATAAGAACTATGATCATGTATTCCACGTTTATTATTACACATCACCAACAACATCCCTATCTAGTCTTCTGAATTTTCTTCGTGTCCCTTGCTTATGATCGCTTCGGCCGTAACCATGGAGCATCTTCATTATTTAACGGGATGGTGGGGTCAGCTTTCACTGTGAAGGGTGGAATTTCAACAAACTTATTATAATCTTCTGACATGTCTGTCGTGTACTCGATTCCCACGATGTTTCTTTTCCCTGAGAGAACTATGTGACGCTTCGGCTCATCGTATGATGAATTTGTTTCCTTATTTTTTTTCTTTTCTTCGGTCTGGAAGACATGTCCTTCACATAGAAGACCTGAGCCACATCATTGGCTAGGACGAATGGTTCGTCATTGTAAGCAATATTGTTGAGATCCACTGTTGTCATTCCATAAAGCGGGTCTACCCTTTACCTTCTCCATTCAGATTGACCCATTTGCACTTGAACAAAGGAACCTTAAAAGAAGGTTCATAGTCAAGTTCCCATATCTCCTCTATGTAACCATAGTATGTGTCATTTTTTCCATTCTCGTTTGTTGTATCAAAGCGGACACCACTGTTTTGGTTGGTGCTCTTCTTATCTTGGGAGCTCGTGTAAAATGTATTCCCATTTATCTCGGACCCTTGAAAACTCCCAATAGTCGAAGATGGTGACCCTGCCAACATGTACAGCTGATCTTCAACAGTGGTGTCATTTATAAGATGTGTTTGCAACCAACTTCCGAAAGTCTCCATGTGTTCGCGTTTAATCCATGAGTCATCCTTCCCCGGGTTTGCAGACCGTACAATATTCTTGTGTTCCTCGAGATACGTAGCCATGAAAATAGAATTTTGTAGAACTGTGTAGTGTGCTTTGGTCAAAGAATGCCCGTCCCTAGGTATCATTGTTTTCTTTCCCAGCGTTCCTTTTCCCCTCAGTCTCCCCTCATGCCGCGATTCAGGAACACCAATTGTCTTAAGGTCAGGAATAAAGTCAACACAGAACCCAATGACCTCCTCTGTTCCATAGCCCTTCGAGATGCTTCCTTCTGGCCTAGCACGGTTATGAACATATTTCTTCAAGACTCCCATGAACCTCTCAAAGGGGAACATATTGTGTAGAAATACCGGACCAAGAATATGAATCTCTTCACATAGGTGAACCAGGAGATGAGTCATAATGTTGAAGAAGGATGGTGGGAACACCAACTCAAAACTAACAAGACACTGGACCACATCCCTCTGTAATCTTGTCAGACTTTCTGGATCGATTACCTTCTGAGATATTGCGTTCATGAATGCACATAGCTTCACAATGGGAACTCGAACATTTTCCGGTAGAAGCCCCCTCAATGCAATCGGAAGCAACTGCATCATAATCACGTGGCAGTCATGAGACTTCAGGTTTTGGAATTTTTTCTCTGCCATGTTTATTATCCCCTTTATATTCGACGAGAAGCCAGACGGAACCTTGATACTGTAAAGGACTTCAAAGAATATTTCCTTCTCTGCTTTAGTAAGAGCGTAGCTGCTTAAGTAATGGTGCATATCTGTGTGCTTGTTGCTTGGGTCTTTCATACGTTGCTAGTCCTCCCGTGCTTCTGGCGTATCTTTGGACTTCCCATACACGCCCAGGAAGCATAGCAGATTGACACAAAGATTCTTTGTCACGTGCATCACGTCGATCAAAGACCGGACCTCTAAAACTTTCCAATAGGGTAGCTCCCAAAATATAGATTTCTTCTTCCACATGGGTGCGCGCTTATCAGGGCCGTACGGAACTGGTTGGCTGCCAGCAGCCTTACCAAAGATTACTTCTAGGTCCTTGACCATATCGAATATATCATTACCACTACGCAGCTCACGCTTCTTCCGGTTATCTGCCTCACCTCTGAAATGCTTCCCTCCTTTCTTTCTTACGGGATGCTTGATCGGAAGAAATCTACGATGCCCCAGGTATACAACCTTTTTACAT
This sequence comes from Alopecurus myosuroides, assembly GCA_028641055.1. Lineage (NCBI taxonomy): Eukaryota > Viridiplantae > Streptophyta > Magnoliopsida > Poales > Poaceae > Alopecurus > Alopecurus myosuroides. The sequence goes on from JAPCYS010000644.1 coordinate 60,904, forward strand.
TTATCCAAAAAAACACTGTCAGTATTATCTAAACAGTGTGTGCATGCATTGTATCCCTTGTTTGTATGTCCGGAAATGTTACTAAGAGCAAGACAATCATTGATGGTTACGAAAAGCAACGCCCGTAGGTCAAATGGCTTTTGTTCGTTCTCATCCCACACACGTACACCTGGTTTGCCCCACAATTGTAAGAGTTCTTCCACTAATGGCCTTAGATACACATCAATGTCGTTGCCAGGCTGCCTCGGGCCTTGGATGAGAACTGGCATCATAATGAACTTGCGCTTCATGCACAACCAAGGAGGAAGGTTGTACATACATAGAGTTATAGGCCAAGTGCTATGACTGGAGCTCTGCTCCCCAAAAGGATTAAAGCCATCTGTACTTAGACCAAACCATAAGTTTCTCGCCTCTCCTGCAAAGTCTGGGAAGTCTCTCTCGATCTTTCTCCACTGCGATCCATCGGCGGGGTGCCTTAACTTTCCGTCTTTCTTACGGTCTTCTTTGTGCCATCGTAACAACCTAGCATGCTCTTTGTTTCTAAACAGACGTTTCAGCCGTGGTATTATAGGAGCATACCACATCACCTTAGCAGGAACCCTCTTACGCGGGGGCTCGCCGTCAACATCACCAGGGTCATCTGCTCTGATCTTATACCGAAGTGCAGTGCATATCGGACATTCATCCAAATTCTCGTACTTCTCACCGCGGAAGAGAATGCAGTCATTAATGCATGCATGTATCTTCTGCACATCTAATCCTAGAGGACAGAGAGCTTTCTTGGCTTCGTACGTACTCTCAGGCAATTCGTTATCCTTTGGAAGTTTTGGCTTTATTAGTTGAAGTAAACTCTCAAATGCCTTGTCAGTCACACCGTTCTGTGCCTTTCATTTCAGCAACTCCAGTGTGGTACCGAGCTTTGTGCTACCATCTTCGCAATTTGGGTACAACAATTTTTTGTGATCCTGTAACATGTTGTCCAACTTCAACCTCTCCAATTTGTTTTCACAGTCTTCTCTTGCATCAGCAATAACTCGGCCAAGATCATCATCGGGCTCTTCTGATGCCTGTTCTTGATCACCTCCTTCTTCTCCATTCTCTTCCATTGCAGTATCGTCGTATTCAGGGAACAAAGGATCTTCTTCTTCTTCTTCATCGTCTTCCATCACAACTCCTCTTTCTCCATGCTTCGTCCAGCAATTATAGCTGGGCATGAAACCTCTCCGAAGTAGATGGCCGTGAATGATTTTTTCGGAAGAGTGCTCTCTGACGTTCCGACAATCAACACATGGGCAACACATGAAGCCATTATCTTTGTTCTCCTGAGCTACAGTAAGAAATGCATTCAGGCCTGCCATATACTCGGAAGTGCGTCGGTCACCATACATCCATCGCTGCCGTGCATCCAGCTGCATCGTATAATTAAGTTTATCAAAATACATTACAATAACATATTAATACGACGAATACTACTTTTTTATGTATCAGTTACAGATGAAAAAGATAAGTTTGTTAACCTCGGTCGAAGATACCATTTTCAGTGAGCTTATCTGCGGCTCGGGAATTTCGTCGAACACCTCGTATGCATAGTAAAATAAAACACACTAACACCACACTCTCTCACACCTCCAAGCAAAAAAAAAGATGGAAGGAGGGAGGGGCTGGGGCAGTATATATAGGGGAAGGGGGGCATTGGTCCCGGTTCGTGGACTGAACCGGGACAAATGTTCATGCGCGTGCCACGTGGCATGTGGCTAGGCATTGGTCCCGGTCCGTGGCACGAGCCGGGACCGATATGTCCCCCACGAACCGGGACCAATGCCTCCAGGCGATTCCTGTTGCCCCGGGCGCACGAACCGGGACCAAACCATGGCATTTTGTCCCGGATTCGGTTGCAACCGGGACAGCTGCCCCCTAGCCCCCTGGACGAGAGGGGTTGTTTCCACTAGTGACCATCGGCTCTCCATACATGGCGGAACCAGGAGTGGTTGCGAAGCTCATGTACATCCTCCAGTTCCCTTCCGATTTCACCTCCTTCAGTCCCCATCGGGGAACCCCATCATTCCCTTCTACCACGATGAAGGCCTCAACCCTCATCGTGTTTCCATGCTCGTGCTTAAAGAATCTGCGGATGCGTTTTCGGACATCCCCAAAATCTTTATTGACCATATCTTTAACTACTATACTTAACGAGTCACAGTTTGACACGTCGACACCAGATATATCATCGCGTGCGATGTCCCCATAGAACACTTTCAATATTTCCATCGTACCTACCGAACAACCATATTTAGAAGAACAAAATTAATATTGCATTCAATTATTTCATTATCACATTTTTAATATAGCTGACCCGACTAAAATTATAGTGTAGCTTCGTCATATTTTTACAATTTTACTTATTAAATTTTATATTGCATGTGCATTTATTTTGTTTCATTATCCAAAAATACTCGCATCATAATTATTTCGTACTGTTTTACTTATTTAATTTTATATTGCATGTGCATTTATATTTTCTTGTTTCGTCACGGCTCATATGCAATCCATAAATATTTTTGGTTATTATGTGAGTATACATATTCTTAATTACTCCCTCCGTCCGAGATTACTGGGGTGCTAGTGGAAAAATATTTCTCCAACAATTAGCCTCCCACAAGGCCCCAAATAATTAATCACTCTAGAATAGTTATTGCTTAATCCCACTCAGCAGCCGCATTTCTCTCTCTCATCTGTTTCCATTCCGTGGAGTGTAAACGTGCTGCCCAATGCATGCGTGCAGTGTGAAAAATTAGCATTTAATTGCAAAATTACGTTTCCGTTCGGTAGAGTGCGAACGTGCTGCATGCGTGGTGTTTGCATGCCAGTATTAATTAACATTTAATTGAAAATTTAGGAAATTGTCTACTCAGTGGAACCGTGCTGCATGCGTGCTGTTTGCCTGCCGTAATAATTATGAATTAATCTTCGCTCTATTATTTTGTACAAATGTATTTCATAAATTTTATATTGCATGCAATTCTCTCATTAGTGTAGCTGACCCGATTCATATTATTTTCTAGCTGCCTCGCGGCTCCGGTGCAAATATGATATCCATAAATATTTCCGGTTATCTAATACGTGTTTACACATTTGAAAACAATAACCGACTATACTAATTAGAACTTAAAGATAGCACGAACAACATCGTACCACAGCTACATAGAGCTAGCACTATAACATCTATATCTAAGTCACCCAAATTCCAACAACAATTAGAACAACATGGTTACCTACGAGCTATAAAACAAACTAATTTACACTAATTTCTACATTCTAAATATTCTAATTATAACTGCATGCGAAAACAAGTTAACACACATTAAATCATGTACCTTGTTGTTGAACCTCTTAGTTCAAAGATCGCGAAAAAATGTTCGAAAGTTGGTGCAGCTCCTGTGAGAGAGAGCGGCAGTACGATGCGTGCCTCAGAGAGCGAGACAGCAGCAGCAGCAGCAGCGTGAGAGTGAGAGCAGCAGCAGCAGCAGCCGCGAGAGAGTGAGAGCAGCCGCAGCAGTACGATGCGTGTCTGAGTGAGCTGGTGTGGTGTGAGAGAGGGAATAGACACAGTATGCATGCTGTTTGAGGAGAGCAGCTGCATATATAGGCAAGAGTGAGCTGCATACGTACGAGAGTGAGCTGCATGTGTACGAAGAAAATTCAAAGAATCTCACTGTACTCCTCAAAATGAGTGAAGTTTGTCTGCTGTGTCTTTTTCTTTCTAAAAAGCCGCGCGCCGAAGAAACAGGGACGTCTGTCTACGCCTCGTAATCACCGTCTCGTAATCAGCGCGTCGTCACGCGCGCGTTGTCTGCTCGGCAGGGTGCCGCCTCGGTAACAGGCGGCAGGTGCGAATTTGATCCGCCTCCACAAAATCAGCGCAGGTCCAGGGAATCAGCGCCAGCTGCTGTTGGCTCGCGGGGGGTGCCCCCTCCAGCCGAGGCGGCATGGCCCACCAGCTGCAGACGAACGCAACGTGCCGCCTGTGGCCGTGGCGACAGGGCCTGCCGCCTCCGACCGTGGCGGCATGTGCCACGTGTCGGCTGGCCAGCCTGCCGCCACGGTAGTTCTGCCAATTCCACTCAGAGGTGGTCTTTTTTGCCATTTCACTTTTTAGGGTGGTCCCTTTTGCCAAAAATTCAATGGTGTGAACTCTACAGGCGCAACCGATTGGCAAAGAATCCGTCCGTCCGCGCGCCAACCAGCCATCTACTTCCAACTTGTTTTAGCCAACTTGTTCTACCTGCTGCCTGAGTTTTCTTGATTAGAAAATTCAATGTTGTAGGTACGTCCATAGATATTACCTGCTGCCTGAGTTTTCTTCTACTAGCTTGCAGACTTGCAGTAACGTGGGATATAATGAGCTCCCATAAGAAAAAAAATGGATGTGTCCAAAATATGAAGTCGGTCGGGCTGTTATATGGCGCTGAGAGGTCGTACTCCAGCTCGCTAGAGCATCTCCAGCCGCCACCAACACGCTCCCAACCATACTTTTCTAAGGTTCAGCTCGAAATGACAAAAAAAAAAAATCAAAAAATGGCTTAGTTACGCCTCCATTATCCCATATGATGTCGAAATAGCGTCAGCGAATCTAGGCAAAACCGGGGGCACTAGGGAGTTTGTTGGAGACGCCCGCGAAAGTTTGGACGAAATTTTTGTTTCTTGGCTCACTTAATCGTTCCTCTCACAAATTTTTGCTTGGGGTGGGATGTGGCTACGAAGTTGCCCTCTCCATGCCCTCCTAATTTCCCCAATTAAAAGTTTGTGAGCGCTGGAGATGCTCTCTGTCATTCGAATTCAAAACTTCCACCTACGTGGGATGTCTTTTGGGCATACCCAAACCAGAAAATTGGCATTTCCTCCTTGAAACAGGATTCGGTCCCGCTTTATAAATAAAGTCACACAAGGCTGAACGATTCAAGGTGGTAAGGTAACTCTCTTACAAAGAAGATCACAAGATACAGGACAACGGAAGCTGCACCGAAATCCACCAAGAGGCGGAAAAAATGACACAACTCTGAAGCCAAACAAGCACGCCGAAAGGACTGAACCACACCACATCATGTAAATCCTAAGACACCTAAGCTCCACGACCACACCCTCAAGAGGGTAACGGCGCAAGGCATCGCCGCCGTCGAGTCCAACTGGACTTGGGTTTTCACCCCAAAAAAGGTATTTGAACCTGGGTGTAAATGCTATTGGAAAACCACTTTCCAAAGGTTCATAAATTCTGAAAATAAGCCAGTGCGTAAGTCTAGATGTACTATGTGCACATACAAAGTTTTGTGGAGAAACGACTTTTCTCCTGACCTATGTAAAAAAGACAAAAAAATATCACATATATACTGCTATATAGCACGGTTTTTTTTTTGAGGCAAACTAAATTAAAATATGTCCCGTAAACTCATGTGTCGCGCACTTGGTTTGTATTACATGTGCATCTAATTTTATTTCAGATTTTTTTTAGCATATGCCACCAGATTCATTCTATCCGCACTCTACCCGGACCTTAGTTATTTTGTGAAATTGTTATGTGCCATAACAACTCATGTTACTAGCCCAAACTCTAAATATTCGCTTTAACACTGGAACATGTGAAGACCAGCTAGCTGGTACGGGTGGCAGCGCGCATGTCTCCCTTCTTGAAGGGGCTGCTTGGTACTAGATGATTTGACGCAAGGAGCGTGGTGGCACTTCTTCGGAGTGGGCGCAGCGGTTACGGGCCATCGTAGTTTACTTGATTCACCTTTTGTCTCTTTTCTTCTGTAACATCCCAAGTCTGAAAAATAGCCTTTAGAATGTTTGCTGTCTGTTATTTCATGTTTTGCATCATGGCATCATGTTGATTGCAATTGTTTTGTTTGTTTTCCATTTGTTTTCCTCTGTTCTCAGTTGTTTTCCAACTGTTTTCATTTGTTTTCCTTTGTTTTCTATTTGAATTCCAAACCAAAATTCAAACCTTTTGTTTCATCCTTGTGATGTTACAATTTCTAAAATGATATTTCAAAATAAAACAATTATTTGTTTCCATTAAAGTGTGATTCCAAACTATTGTTTTATTTCTATAAAAATGCATCCAATAATCAAACCCTTTTCAAATTCAATTTGTTTTCCATTTGAAATTCCAAACCAACATCCAAATAGTTGTTTCCAAATTCAAAGCAAATCATCATCAACAACTCATTTGGAAATTATAAATCAGTCCAATAATTCTAACCCAACTAATGATAGGGTTCACCCTATTAAATTGTGGTTTCTATTTCAATTAACCAAATATTCCAATTTCAAATCAAATTCTTTCAAACAACACCAACTTCCAAGACATGAAAAATACCAAACCATTCTAATGTTTTAATCAAATTAAATCATTGGGGTTCCCTAATAAACATGTTGATTTTTTTAATAAAAATCAAATAAAGAAGCATTCTTTTAAATATTGACTTAAATTGCAAAACAGTAATTAAAAATTAATCTTCTGCAAAACCCAAACTTGGCATTTGTTTTCTTCTAATCTAACTAGCTAACACTAATTTTTATAAAATTTCTATTAACTTAAAAAGCCTCCTTTTCTTCCATTTGGTTCTATGCAAAAAAAAATAATAACAAATATTTAAAACACAAAGGAGAGGGGCATGGCCCATCCTTTTTCTTTCCTACCCCAAGCCCGCTATCACCTTGGCCCAGTACCCCTCCCTGGCGCTGTCGTCTTCCTCGCAGATGATGTCACTGCTGTACGACATGGCTGTGCAACCGTGCGATCCCCCCAAACCCCCCTGGATGATCAGCCGTACCACCCTCCTCTCCCCATAAAACAGCCATTCCCTCGAACCCTAGACCCCTAGTCTACTCCTTCCCCCTCCTTCTGCCGCCGATTTCTTTCTTCCCCTCGTTTCCTATCTGTTCCTCTGAAACTCGCCGCAACCCGTCAGAGCACCACCACATGATCCCCGTCACCTCGCCACCACCGTCCACCTCGAGGGGAGCCGCCGCCGGGAATGGAACCGGGGCGCTCCCCTGAGGCCCGCCGTCCCCTCGTCTGCTGCCGGGAGCCCCCGGAGCGACCGCGCCGTCGCCGGAATTCCGCCGTTTTTCTGCCCTGTCGCCACCTGCTCCTGCCCGATGCCTCCTCCCTCCTGTCCGATCGTGGACACCCAGGTGAGGTCCGCTCCCCTCCGGTCTCTCCCCCCACTCGCCTCCTCCCTCTCCCTTGGCTCCACCCCACACCGCGCCTCCACCTCCACCGCGGCCATGAACCACGGCGAGGGCCGCTGCATCGCTGGTCCCTGTCGAGGTACAGGTTCAGTACCTGTTCGTTTGCAGTTTCAGAAATAGAACCCCGAAACATCACCACATACCCCCCCCACTGCCCTTTCCATCACAAACACAAGTCAGCCCATCTGGTTCCACCCCTGTGGCGCAGTGGGAGGTCCCAGGATCGAATCCCACCTCCTGCAATAAAACCCACCTTTTTTATTTTACATGCTTTTGGTCACAAAACTTTCTGGAATTCACCCATAGGCCCCTGGTATCTAATCTAGCCCCTGCAAATATTTTTTCCTAAGTCCCTAGATCATAAAAAATGGCAGATTTGCACTACATTTTGGAAATTGCATAAATAAATCATCCTAACTCCAAATCCAACATTTTTTTATATGTTTTCAATACCAAATTAAATGATCTATCCAAATATAAAATTTGTTTACTGTTTTGAATATTTTAAATTGGTGCAATATTTGAAAAACTTGTCAAATTCACTTAAACTTGCAAAATTCATAACTTGTTCATAAAAATTCCAAATTTCACAAACCAAATATGTTTTCCAATCAATTTTTCATGTACTTTCCAAATATAAATTTGTTTGCTGTTTTGAATAATTTAAATTGCTGAAAACAACTGTTTCTTGTTTATTGCATTTAAAATTGCCAAAATCATAACTTGCTCATTTTAAATCCAATTTCCACAAATGAAATATGTTTTCCATGCAAAATTAAACCCTCTTTCCAAATATAAAATTTGTTTCATGATTTGAATAATTAAACTTGGTTAAGTAATTTAAATCTTATTTAATTCATTTAATATTGCTAAATTTATAACTTGATCAAAACAAATTCTTTTGGGACATATAAAATATGTTTTCAAACCATAAAAAACATAACCTTGTCAAATATGAACTTCACTTCATGTTTTGAACAAATAAAAATTCAAATAAGTTCATGTTTGAATTAAATTCATTTAATTCTTGCTTACACTTGTTTAATTCATCAATAAATCATTTGAAATCCTTTTTCAACAAGTGAAACATGTATTCCAACTAAAATCTTGTTTTCTTTTCAAATATAAACTTTGTCATCTATTTGGAACAATTAAAAGTGGTGAAAACAACAAATGCTTGTGTGACACCTTTAAGAAACCAAAATTCCATAACTTAATAAATGAATTTCTAAACTTGTTAAACCTTATTTCTATTTGGTGCTATTGTTGTTATTTTGCTGTTTTCCTCATCCATGCATCATGCTAATCCACTTTCATATGATATTGTAAAACAATTAATTCAACCATAATTCATGGGCTTTCCATATGCAATCCAATTGCATATGGGTCCATTTAATCCTGTTTCTATCTTGTCAACTATTTCCTTTTGGATGCATCAATTAAACTGTCATGCATCACCTTTGATTGTGCACCCTGCCATGATATTGATTGTTTATATTTCTGCCTTGTTTGTTTGCTTCTTCCTGAGACACGACGACCGACGTTGAGACCGACGATTTATGACACCCCTTCTAAGGATTTAGCTCAGTACCAGGCTACTGGGTTTTGCAGGCAAGTTATCACTCACATGAACCACTGTGTTCCTTTCAACATTGGTTACCGATACTTTCCGTTGTTCTTTTCTGCTAGCCTTAGTAGTAGTTGTTTCTGTTACGAACCTATCACATGAATCCCTTAACCCTGATATTGCCTCACCTCTAATCCTATCACCCCTTTGGTTGAGTCAGTGTCTTACTAGCATGCTTAGGTTGTTTTTGCTCGAGTCTGTTACCCGTTACTTTCTGTTACTACCTCATTATGTTCTGGGGGCTCGATGTTTAATCAATCAATCATGCTAATGTTACTATTAATAATAAACTTGATGATAAGGCACCGGCAGGAGGCCCATGAGAGGTTTTGAAGCCTGCTAGTGTCGACCCTAATAGGAAAAGGGTCTTGTCTACTGATCCATGATGAGCGCACTACCCGCATTTGGGAAGCGAGTATGGGCGCCCCCCTCAACTTGACCTGATTCGCATCTCGTCCAAATCGCCTCATTTAGTTCGTGTTTTCCATTTGCCGCATGCATGTTTTTGCGAGCCCAGGCCAGGGTGGAACTTTTGTAGTCGGCATATAGGGGGACACGTTCTTAGAGTGCTATGAGGGTCCATTTTCTTCTGGGCTCGATTAGCCGTGCGCCCAAGGTTCTTTGGGCTTGATGCGAAGAATGGTTGGTTGTGTTGAGTGCCCCGCTTGGTGGGAGGCATCCCATCTGGCGGGATATTCATGAGTGTACGGCCAAATTGGTGCAACCCTGCAGGGATAATCTTCTCGAGAAGCCGTGTTTTCCGCGGTTTATGGATTACTTGGTGAAAGTACTGGCTAACAAGTACTCAGGACAACTTAAACATAATGATCAAACATGTTACACCCCAAGATTAATAACTTGACTAGTAATAGTATTATTGTCACAATAACTTGATTCATATTAATCCAACTGTGTGAGTTATCCTCGGATTGCTTCTTTGGATAAGGGGCGAGATCCAGGATGGGTTTGTTTGCAGTTATCTTTCAGTTGGTTACAATCCTCGATCTTATCTCCTTTCTGTTAGCCGGCAGTTGTAGTATGTTTCTGTAGTTGTGTAGAGCAGCCAGTTGAAGCATCCTTTATATCCCCTTCTTTCCGTTGAACCCAAAGCATCTGTGCTTGGTGTTGACGGGTTACACTTTGGTGAACTGTGAGTCTTGCTTGCCAGTACGTTTATGTACTGACCCCTTTGGGGCTGTGGTTTACGCAGACGACGATTCCGAGGATCTACATGGTGGCTACTACGTGAAGTTTGACGAGACTGCGGACGAGTAGATAGCGGACCCGGGCAGGATCCGAGACTTCGTGGATGGGCTCCGTATGTTTGTTTCCGGCCTCTTAGGCCTATTTGGTTCTTGTCTGTACTCAGACATGTTGAATGCTTCCGCTGTGTTGTAATGATGTATTGTTGGGGCATGTGCCCTCTGAATGATTGTATTTGCTATCTCTGCTCTAATGAGAGCCATTTGCAACTTATTTCAATCTTTTGTGTCGTAGAGATCTGTTGTGATATCACTTGTTAAACGCCGTTGACGTACCATGTGTGTATGGATTGAAGTACGTCGACGGAAGTGCCTTTGATCTCTAGTGGATAGTTTACATCGACGATGGAATAGCAGGGCTTGTGTTGTCGCGCATAAGCGTAGGCCTACCAGGAAGCTGGGACGTGGGAGCAGTTATGCCCCATAATCCAAGCACCTGCTATCCAGTTCGTACGGTGAGTATCCCCTAGAAGTCAGGGTGCGACAAATGGTATCAGAGCCTGTCTGCCTGTAGGATCCCTTTTTACTGGTCGCAGTTGAGTCTAGAAACTATTTTGTAGCTATATAGGAAAAATGAAACGTGAGAGTAGGAATTCTGTTCTTTTTCTTCTTTTCCCACACCTCCCTCCCTTTTCTGGTAAGGAAGTGCAACGTTGATTTCTCCCTTCTCATCTAAACTTTCAAGTTAGGATTTCAAGTGTTTTGGGTTTTCCGTAGTACCTCAGGAATCTTGTTCTCGTTTTCCCGGTGTTGCTTCGTTATCCTGTTCTTCTCAACATCCTTTACGTCCGTTGAAATCTTGTTGTTGTTTTCCACTTCAAATATTCTACCGGCGTCTAATCAAAACTTCCTCGTAAACTCTTGTCCAACTAAAGTGTTATTTCATACCGGAGCATCATATTCCTTTATGTCAACAATCTTTTCCACAAAATACAACCCAATTCTGGTTCCACTAAGCAATCAAAACTCTGTTCACTCCCCGGGATCTCAAATGTTGACTTCCAAGATAAGTAAGAACAATCCAATTCTAATGGGAGGCCACATATTCCTCGTTACTCTCATGTTGATGATTCTGACATTGATCTCATTCTTAGTTTTGGATTGATGTCAATAACTCTGTTCCACCATTCTAGCCAGATAATCTATTCTCCAAATGAATCAAGTTCCATTCAGCTATACACCCTTGGTGCAAAATCTCTCCCCTTTACTTGAAAATGTTCCGGTGGTTTGCTAATTCCCTGACGTCCCAAGAAGTTTCCGGACCTTTCTTTTCTCAGTAGGAATCTCGGGGCACGATTCCTTCAAGGGGGGGCGTTTTGTAACATCCCAAGTCTGAAAAATAGCCTTTAGAATGTTTGCTGTCTGTTATTTCATGTTTTGCATCATGGCATCATGTTGATTGCAATTGTTTTGTTTGTTTTCCATTTGTTTTCCTCTGTTCTCAGTTGTTTTCCAACTGTTTTCATTTGTTTTCCTTTGTTTTCTATTTGAATTCCAAACCAAAATTCAAACCTTTTGTTTCATCCTTGTGATGTTACAATTTCTAAAATGATATTTCAAAATAAAACAATTATTTGTTTCCATTAAAGTTTGATTCCAAACTATTGTTTTATTTCTATAAAAATGCATCCAATAATCAAACCCTTTTCAAATTCAATTTGTTTTCCATTTGAAATTCCAAACCAACATCCAAATAGTTGTTTCCAAATTCAAAGCAAATCATCATCAACAACTCATTTGGAATTATAAATCAGTCCAATAATTCTAACCAACTAATGATAGGGTTCACCCTATTAAATTGTGGTTTCTATTTCAATTAACCAAATATTCCAATTTCAAATCAAATTCTTTCAAACAACACCAACTTCCAAGACATGAAAAATACCAAACCATTCTAATGTTTTAATCAAATTAAATCATTGGGGTTCCCCTAATAAACATGTTGATTTTTTTAATAAAAATCAAATAAGAAGCATTCTTTTAAATATTGACTTAAATTGCAAAACAGTAATTAAAAATTAATCTTCTGCAAAACCCAAACTTGGCATTTGTTTTCTTCTAATCTAACTAGCTAACACTAATTTTATAAAATTTCTATTAACTTAAAAAGCCTCCTTTTCTTCCATTTGGTTCTATGCAAAAAAAAATAATAACAAATATTTAAAACACAAAGGAGAGGGGCATGGCCCATCCTTTTTCTTTCCTACCCCAAGCCCGCTATCACCTTGGCCCAGTACCCCTCCCTGGCGCTGTCGTCTTCCTCGCAGATGATGTCACTGCTGTACGACATGGCTGTGCAACCGTGCGATCCCCCCAAACCCCCCTGGATGATCAGCCGTACCACCCTCCTCTCCCCATAAAACAGCCATTCCCTCGAACCCTAGACCCTAGTCTACTCCTTCCCTCCTTCTGCCGCCGATTTCTTTCTTCCCCTCGTTTCCTATCTGTTCCTCTGAAACTCGCCGCAACCCGTCAGAGCACCACCACATGATCCCCGTCACCTCTCCACCACCGTCCACCTCGAGGGGAGCCGCCGCCGGGAATGGAACCGGGGCGCTCCCCTGAGGCCCGCCGTCCCCTCGTCTGCTGCCGGGAGCCCCCGGAGCGACCGCGCCGTCGCCGGAATTCCGCCGTTTTTCTGCCCTGTCGCCACCTACTCCTGCCCGATGCCTCCTCCCTCTGTCCGATCGTGGACACCCAGGTGAGGTCCGCTCCTCCGGTCTCCCCCCACTCGCCTCCTCCCTCTCCCTTGGCTCCACCCCACACCGCGCCTCCACCTCCGGCCACCGCGGCCATGAACCACGGCGGGGCCGCTGCATCGCTGGTCCCTGTCGAGGTACAGGTTCAGTACCTGTTCGTTTGCAGTTTCAGAAATAGAACCCGAAACATCACACATACCCCCCCCCACTGCCCTTTCCATCACAAACACAAGTCAGCCCATCTGGTTCCACCCCTGTGGCGCAGTGGGAGGTCCCAGGATCGAATCCCACCTCCTGCAATAAAACCCACCTTTTTTATTTTACATGCTTTTGGTCACAAAACTTTCTGGAATTCACCCATAGGCCCCTGGTATCTAATCTAGCCCCTGCAAATATTTTTTCCTAAGTCCCTAGATCATAAAAATGGCAGATTTGCACTACATTTTGGAATTGCATAAATAAATCATCCTAACTCCAAATCCAACATTTTTTTATATGTTTTCAATACCAAATTAAATGATCTATCCAAATATAAAATTTGTTTACTGTTTTGAATATTTAAATTGGTGCAATATTTGAAAAACTTGTCAAATTCACTTAAACTTGCAAAATTCATAACTTGTTCATAAAAATTCCAAATTTCACAAACCAATATGTTTTCCAATCAATTTTTCATGTACTTTCCAAATATAAATTTTGTTTGCTGTTTTGAATAATTTAAATTGCTGAAAACAACTGTTTCTTGTTTATTGCATTTAAAATTGCCATAATAACTTGCTCATTTTAAATCCAATTTCCACAAATGAAATATGTTTTCCATGCAAAATTAAACCCTCTTTCCAAATATAAAATTTGTTTCATGATTTGAATAATTAAACTTGGTTAAGTAATTTAAATCTTATTTAATTCATTTAATATTGCTAAATTTATAACTTGATCAAAACAAATTCTTTTGGGACATATAAAATATGTTTTCAAACCATAAAAACATAACCTTGTCAAATATGAACTTCACTTCATGTTTTGAACAAATAAAAATTCAAATAAGTTCATGTTTGAATTAAATTCATTTAATTCTTGCTTACACTTGTTTAATTCATCAATAAATCATTTGAAATCCTTTTTCAACAAGTGAAACATGTATTCCAACTAAATCTTGTTTTCTTTTCAAATATAAACTTTGTCATCTATTTGGAACAATTAAAAGTGTGTGAAAACAACAAATGCTTGTGTGACACCTTTAAGAAACCAAAATTCCATAACTTAATAAATGAATTTCTAAACTTGTTAACCTTATTTCTATTTGGTGCTATTGTTGTTATTTTGCTGTTTTCCTCATCCATGCATCATGCTAATCCACTTTCATATGATGATTAGTTGTAAAACAATTAATTCAACCATAATTCATGGGCTTTCCATATGCAATCCAATTGCATATGGGTCCATTTAATCCTGTTTCTCTTGTCAACTATTTCCTTTTGGATGCATCAATTAAACTGTCATGCACCTTTGATTGTGCACCCTGCCATGATATTGATTGTTTATATTTCTGCCTTGTTTGTTTGCTTCTTCCTGGATACACGACGACGTTGAGACCGACGATACTTACGACACCCCTTCTAAGGATTTAGCTCAGTACCAGGCTACTGGGTTTGCAGGCAAGTTATCACTCACATGAACCACTGTGTTCCTTTCAACATTGGTTACCGATACTTTCCGTTGTTCTTTTCTGCTAGCCTTAGTAGTAGTTGTTTCTGTTACGAACCTATCACATGAATCCCTTAACCCTGATATTGCCTCACCTCTAATCCTATCACCCCTTTGGTTGAGCCAGTGTCTTACTAGCATGCTTAGGTTGTTTTTGCTCGAGTCTGTTACCCGTTACTTTCTGTTACTACCTCATTATGTTCTGGGGGCTCGATGTTTAATCAATCAATCATGCTAATGTTACTATTAATAATAAACTTGATGATAAGGCCGGCAGGGGCCCATGAGAGGTTTTGAAGCCTGCTAGTGTCGACCCTAATAGGAAAAGGGTTTGTCTACTGATCCATGATGAGCGCACTACCCGCATTTGGGAAGCGAGTATGGGCGCCCCCCTCAACTTGACCTGATTCGCATCTCGTCCAATCGCCTCATTTAGTTCGTGTTTTCCATTTGCCGCATGCATGTTTTTGCGAGCCCAGGCCAGGGTGGAACTTTTGTAGTCGGCATATAGGGGGACACGTTCTTAGAGTGCTATGAGGGTCCATTTTCTTCTGGGCTCGATTAGCCGTGCGCCCAAGGTTCTTTGGGCTTGATGCGAAGAATGGTTGGTTGTGTTGAGTGCCCCGCTTGGTGGGAGGCATCCCATCTGGCGGGATATTCATGAGTGTACGGCCAAATTGGTGCAACCCTGCAGGGATAATCTTCTCGAGAAGCCGTGTTTCCGCGGTTATGGATTACTTGGTGAAAGTACTGGCTAAACAAGTACTCAGGAACTTAAACATAATGATCAAACATGTTACACCCCAAGATTAATAACTTGACTAGTAATAGTATTATTGTCACAATAACTTGATTCATATTAATCCAACTGTGTGAGTTATCCTCGGATTGCTTCTTTGGATAAGGGGCGAGATCCAGGATGAGTTTGTTTGCAGTTATCTTTCAGTTGGTTACAATCCTCGATCTTATCTCCTTTCTGTTAGCCGGCAGTTGTAGTATGTTTCTGTAGTTGTGTAGAGCAGCCAGTTGCAGCATCCTTTATATCCCCTTCTTTCCGTTGAACCCAAAGCATCTGTGCTTGGTGTTGACGGGTTACACTTTGGTGAAACTGTGAGTCTTGCTTGCCAGTACGTTTATGTACTGACCCCTTTGGGGCTGTGGTTTACGCAGACGACGATTCCGAGGATCTACATGGTGGCTACTACGTGAAGTTTGACGAGACTGCGGACGAGTAGATAGCGGACCCGGGCAGGATCCGAGACTTCGTGGATGGGCTCCGTCTGTTTGTTTCCGGCCTCTTAGGCCTATTTGGTTCTTGTCTGTACTCAGACATGTTGAATGCTTCCGCTGTGTTGTCATGATGTATTGTTGGGGCATGTGCCCTCTGAATGATTGTATTTGCTATCTCTGCTCTAATGAGAGCCATTTGCAACTTATTTCAATCTTTTGTGTCGTAGAGATCTGTTGTGATATCACTTGTTAAACGCCGTTGACGTACCATGTGTGTATGGTTTGAAGTACGTCGACGGAAGTGCCTTTGATCTCTAGTGGATAGTTTACATCGACGATGGAATAGCAGGTCTTGTGTTGTCGCGCATAAGCGTAGGCCTACCAGGAAGCTGGGACGTGGGAGCAGTTATGCCCCATAATCCAAGCACCTGCTATCCAGTTCGTACGGTGAGTATCCCCTAGAAGTCAGGGTGCGACATCTTCGTACTTTTTTTTTTGACGTTTGTGTGTGTTTGCTGCTGCCCTAACTTATTTGGTGTCCAGTTTATATTGTCGGTGCTTTTTTTTAATAAAAAGGGGCGCAAGCCTGTTTCGTGGTTTACATAGGACGGAACGGTGTGCGAAAATTTTATTCCGTGAGTTGCTGCTGTTGGATTGAATTGCTTTTACATATTTTGGCACTGTTTAGACGGATATCCAGATGGTCTGAACTCAAGCACCGCGTGACCGGGTTGTCCGCACCATGGCGTGAACCCCCTGCATGTCCACATCCATTGACGGTTCAAATACTCCCTCCGTTCAATAGTAGATGACTTCCACTTATCTATATATGGATGTATCTAGACATGTTTTAGTGTCTAGATACATCCATATATAGACAAATGCAAGTCATCTATTGTTGAACGGAGGGAGTATAAGGGAAAACATATTTAACTACCACGCCGAAATCCCAAATAGCCGTGGGAGTATCATCGTTTGACTGTCTCGCAGTCGCAGGCTGACGACGCTCCGATCGGATAAGCAAAATCTCGTTACAGTCCACTGCCATATCCGGGCAGTATCTTTTTTCAGGAAGATCCAAGATTGACATGGGAAACAGTAAAATGAGTCACTTTACATCTTTTATATTATTTAACTTGTTTAAAACTCATGAAATTAACTTGTCATTTATTTTCAGATTTTTCAGGCAGACAAAAGGTTCCTATAAAGTTACAAAGATTTCCACTTCTTTATTTTAAATAGCATGGTTTTAGGATTTCATTACATGGTATGTCTTCACCTTTTGTTTTAATGTAACATATATACATGTCATAATATTTTGGTTTATTAAGTTGTATTTTGAGTGATATTTCTCTTAATTTAAGGGTTTCTAAGATTTAGAATACAGTAAATTAGTTCATGCCCAAATATCAAGTGAACCCATCGGCAAAATTTCCTGGCTCCGCCCCTGGCAAGAATGCCAAAAATTTAAAAACACGGCGTCAGAGACCTGTCTCGCCTCGCCTTCCCATTTGTGGTCCCATATTTGTGGTATGCTTTATCTGGTCTTCAAAAAAATGAAAACGAAAGTATGAAACACAACCTGGCCAAAGCAAACTCATGCGTGAGGTGGTGAATACTCGAAGATAGGGGCACTAATGGAGGTACGAAAAATCATTTAGTGTCGGTGCATACAGAGGAAGAGAGTTGCATGTGATTTCTGATATGAACTTAACTTTGAGCTTGTGTTGAAAAAGTATCAAATATGGCCTTTAAATAGCAACCTCAAGCTTTCTACCTGCATAGACCATGAAAACATAGCGCGAGTATAGGGAATAAGTGTTACATGAAACCCAAGACATATACCTTCACTTTTGTTTAATTTTGTGACAATTAATATGAGTCGGAGGGAGCATACTGTTTGTTAATATCACAGCCGTTAATGTTATGCTTAGGAGGCATCGAGAATATGTTACTACTCGGCGTCATATTTCATACTAGTTGAACACAGCACGCGTGTGAAGTTGCTCAAAGGTTGGTCATCGCTTGTGCCATGTTTTTTGCTCCTTGAGCTGATTCTTTGCATGGGGTAATTAGCGTCTTGTACTGCATTGTTTGGACCTGGTCCTTTGGCGGAAGGTGGTCTAGCCCGACGCGAACTGGCGTGGGCCGGATTGGTGGCAGGAGATCTCCTGCTGATCCAGTTGGCGGAATGTACTTCACACCAACCCAGTTGGCGGAATGTACACGTGTTGCTTAGTTGGCTTTTCGCCGGATGGATTTAGCATTTTCGTACGGTGGAGGGTATTTTTAGCATTTTCGTTTGCAGGGGGTTATAATAAAATCCAGATACACGTAACTTCCTGCCTATCTGTTTTGTGACCGTGCATCCTAAAAGAAGTTGCCCGACTTCCGAGCTCAGAACTCTATCAGCGCACGAAACTGGGTCATGCCAGGAGAATAGTCAAATGGAGACAAGGACCGTAGCACAGACAATCAGCCGTCCAGCTCTTAAGCGCGCGAGTCCCACTGTCACGCGAGAGGATAGACACACACACCAATGGTGTGAGCTCTACGGGCGCAACCGATTGGCAAAGCAAGTTGTTTTAGCCAACTTGTTCTACCTGCTGCCTGAGTTTTCTTGTATACGATATTTGCTAAAACAAGTTGGCTAAAACATTGATGCTGTAGGTACGTCGAAGCACGATAGATATAGATATACTACCTGCTGCCTGGGTTTTCTTGTATACGATATTTGCCGGGTTAGAATAAGAAATGGATGGATGTGTCCAAAACATGAAGCCGGTCGCCAGCTCGTTAGTCACACGAGAGAATTCAAAGGCTTTCACCCACCGTGTGATTTTTTTTTTGGCCTAGAGTTCATGCTTACAAGTCAACTAATAGAGCAATATACCCAAACCTTATTTTGTGAAATTATGTGCACAGCAATTCAGCATGTTACTATTAGTCCAAACTCTGCCAGCACCAAGTGCAACGGCTTGTGCGGTTTCAGTTTTTATGTGCAGTCGGTTCGTCTGGACAGCCAACTAGCTAGTCCAAGCTCTGAATATTGCTTGTAACACAGGCACGATATCACACGACAAGAATGAAGTCGAATTTTGGTTTTATACACATCGAGGAGGCGGCGCGGAACAATGTGTGTGTACTGTATCCTGATCGTCTCAAGCTAGCAGCGCATGACCGGGTTGTCCGCACCACAGTTGTTGCCCATCCATTGACGCTTCAAATATAAGGGGAAAACATATTTAACTTCCACGCCGAAATCCCAAGTAATCACTCTCATTTGACTGTCTCGCAGTCGCGACGCTCCGATCGGATAAGCAAAATCTCGTTACAGTCCACTGGCGCAGGCAGCCATATCCGGGCAGTAATCAACGGACCTAATTAACTAACCGCGCATAATTCCAGTGTCACTTCCGCGGGTCACAGTCGCAGCACGCGACCCGGCTGCCCATCCATCCGCAAATCCCCCATAACTCCCCCCCCCAACCAACTCCCGCCAGACTCCCTCCTCCCCCTCACTCTCCAGTCTCCGGGGAGAAAGATAGCTCGTTTCCTCTGCTCCCACGTTGTTCCGCTCTCTTCTACCAGACACCGCCTCACGTCACCCATTTGCTTATAAATTCACTCGTGGCCTAAAAATAGAGAAACAGTCGACGATTTTTTCAGAAACGCATGTGAGTCTCCGCCATCCAAAATCCTAATTCGAGGGACATACGCCTCTGTTCAGGCACCCTTCCTGGACGAGGAAGTGCCCCCTGTGTCATCTACATCTACCGTTCTTGCTTCGTGAGTAGTTCCCACGTGGACTATGGGTTCATAGAAGTAACTAGTTGGTACTCTCTCCCCCTTGATGTTCAATACCACCGTCTCTTGAGCTGCCTCACATGGTAGAGATCCATCTGATGTAATGTTATGTGTTGTGTTTTCTGTGATCCGATGAACCATCGAATTATGATTATTTTGTTCATGTCATTATATGAGAATCTTCACCTATATCCTTAGAGTGTTTTAATGTGTTCTTCCATGCTCTACAATGTGTATGATTATCTTGATCACATTGTTGTATGTATCTTCAAGAGAGAGTATTTATGCTAGATAGTGGGTTCATGCCTCCTTGTTGCATGCGCTTGAAGTGTCGCACCCCAGTTTTTGCACTCTTGGACTATGCTCAAGAAGAAAAAAATTAGGGCCAACAATTTTTTTTATATAACAACATGATTGTTTGAACTAACATGTGTTTGTAATCTTAAACATATTTGCAACACAAGTCTTGTTTCTATATAAAACCAATACCTTATGTTTCTGAGAGATATTCCTATTTATTTTTTCCCTGATGTTTTTCCTATTATTACTTGAGAGATTTTTATTCCAAGACTTGGATCATGATTGTTTGCATCTTAAAAACAAACTTTTAACATTGTTGGATCCAAGAAAACAAGTTTCCAAAATAATCTATGAAAGTTTTCTTTTAACTTTCCTATAGAACAATGTGTGACAATAAAGCCAAATACATGTTTTCTACCATTGTTTTCACCAAGCTATAAATTGTTTTTTTATGATTCCTTGGCATAATTAATCCTTGATATATGTACTACAAACCCCTAAGCTCACTTTTATTTTTGGAGAAATAAAAACTATCTTTTGCTTGTTGTTTTTGTGGTATAAATTAAGGCAGAAAAAGACAGTTTTGAGAAAACAGATAAAAACAGAAAGTATACCTTTTCCCCCAATGTTTTCATGACCTTAAATTATTTCAAATTTGTTTTCAAAGTTGTTTATGAAAGTATATAACATGGTTAACAAATCCATACTTTGAAAACAAATTTTGAGAATCATTTGAACACTGAAAACAAACTCAACTTTCTCAACTTTCTGTCTGTTTTCAATACTGAAAACAAATTTCTAAGTCCTAAAGACTGAATTTTCTGAATTTTCCTGTGAACAGTAGGAGATACACTTTTGCACCTTTGGTTTCTTGTTGATTCCTTGATCTTTTGGAAGTGTGGCCTGACCTAGCTTGTTGACCATGGTTACTACTCGACCAATAATGCTTTGGATCCCTTCTAGAAGCTTTGAGGATGATGATAAGAGAGGAGAGAGAAGGGTGACTAGGACAAGTATGGGCACACATATGTGTTGACTCATTTGTCATAGCCACTTGCCCACTTGCTCTCTTTGGCCTGGGTGAACCTTGTCCACTCGTGGCCTTGACCTAGGCATCCATAGAAACCATTTGGAAATGACAAAAAGCCCTAGGGCTAGCTCATGCCAAGGGTTGGCATCCACCCGAGGTGACCTTTTTGCCCTCACCCTCACTTCCCTCTTATAAATGGCCAGAGGCCTCAACCTTGCACCTTGCACCTCTCATACTCCCTCCTATCCCCTGGTCATTTGGATCCCTTCCCTAGTCCCTAGAGCCCCGAAGCTCGAGCACGGGCCGCCGGGTGATCACCACGGCCACGGCGAAGCCCTGCCCGAGCCACTCCACCCCAGCCCCTCTCACCGCCCTAGAAGGAATCCGAGTCCCCCTGAACCTCCGAGACAACGCCCCCTCCCTCTAGTGCTCTGGAACGCCGACACCGTCCTCGGGCGCCGCCGCGGGCACCCACCGCGTTCCGCCGCGGGAGGCCGCACCAGTCGCCGTCGTCGCCATCCCTCAGCGCCCCTGCACCCCTGCTACCACCAAGCGCCCGCAGCCCTCCCCGAGCCTCCCCAAGGTGAGCTACGGCCGCCCCTTTTTTTCTTCCGTTTCGACTAGAGAGAGAGAGGGATCGGGAGGTAGAAGACGGCCCAGCGCCGTTGGATCATCGATCCACGGTTTCCTTCGAACACAGCGTTTTCCCGCGCCGGATCCCGAGCGCACAGCGCTGCTGGGCCGCGCTCGCGCCTAGCCGGGCAGGGCCCTGTCCGAACCAGCCCGCGTGGCAGCTGTGTTTTATCAATTTAAATTTTCACAGAAACTTGTACCTCCACTTTGGACGTGGTAAAAATACTAAAAGTGTGAAATAAAAACTGTAAAAATTCATGGACCCTAGGATATAAAATCTAAACCATAGGAAATTTGCAGATCTACTTTTGGACCCATATTTTGGGCACAAGAAATGTTTTGCCTCAGACTGTCAGTGGGAATGTTTTGACCATAACTTTTAAAATATGTAACCAAATGGAACAAACAAAAATGTTCTGGATAGGTAGTTAAAATATCTATCCAATGCAGTTGCCTCACATCAAGTGAGTTATAGAATAAAAGTGCCATCCAATTTACTAAATGACCAGTAAGCTCTTCTATGATTTTTATAAGGAGTTTTAAAATGATTTTTGGAGCAAATACAATTGGATGAGTTTGGTATTGACTAGATCTATCTTATCCTAGCTTGGATTAATTTTTGGAGCTCTGTATTATTTTTGGTAGACAGATCTAGAAACAGAAGCTTTTCTGTTTTTATTTTGGGATGTGTTCTTGTTTGAAATAAATTGTTTGGTTGATATTCTCTTGTTCCCTAGCATGTATAAAGTTTTTAGTACTGGTTATTAATTTGTTTTCTTACAGTACCTCTACCTTAGAAAGTGTGTGCATGTTTGGAAACTGAAATAAAAATGAGATAGCATTGGATACCTTCTAGTTTTATTATTATTATTGTAAGAGTTAGATCCTTATGTGAAGGTTTTGATCAATTTTGTGCTATGATTGCTATGGATCCAGTACCATTTTGGTACTGTTATTTTTGAAGCTAATACCTCTGTTAGCTTGCATGCCTTTCTATAGTGAAGCATGTGTAGGTTTTGTTACTCTAATGCACTAGTATTGTTTTCACTAGATTAAATGGCTTTGTTTTACTTTATTTTGTTATACTAATTTTTTCACGAGTAACCAGAGGCTTAGTACCTATTTTGCCTTGGTATTAGTGGGCCCATAACCCACTGGTTCCATTGCATCTTGGTTGTGGATGAAAGTCCCCAACCATGCACATGTGAGAAATTAGCATGTTTAATTATATGATTGGTTGCTATTCTTCCACCATGGGAAATATATTTGTTGTTTTCACTTAAGCAAGTGAGAAGTTTATTTCTTACCAGAGGATACTAGTATGTTAGGTGTGATCCATTTGTTAGCATAATATTCCTTAGGAGTATCATGTTAAGAAATGTTTCACTATTGAGTGCTAAATTAAAATTGTTTGCAAATAAACTAAATCCCTTGTGATTGATAGATTGTTTGTGAATGATTTTAAATTGAGTGTTTGAGTTTTTGAAAAGTTTTAGATGACTTTTCTTTAAGTGCATAGCTACTGGTTGTGTGAGTTATACATTGTTTGATTGCTAGTAATGATTAGAGAAAACATAAACTGCTAGAATTTATTTGTGCATGCTTAATAGTGGTTTCATGAAATTATTTTGATGTTCTTGCTTCCTAGATGAGTAGGATTTGTGTACTGTTATTAGGTACACTTTTATTCATGACTTGCTTGTTTAGGTTTAAGCATCATGATAGCATTGTTTGCTTCTCTAGTATTGAACTAGTGTCACCACTAGAAAATGGTGATTTTAGCTATAGTTCTGTCAACCTTTATTTTATGAGTATATAAGCTTATTATAGCATGTTTAGGAAGTTATTACTTCTGTTATGATGCCATGAACTCTTTAGTTGCATGTTCTATAGTTATAGAAAATAATTATCCCTTATAGTATGCTTGTGTAGGAATTCCCATACTAGTATGCTATTAGTGCAGTCTTGTTTCTATGTTTTGAGAGGGGTCTTATCTTGAGTGATGATTGTGTTTTATATTATTTTATGACTTTTTTATCCTCTCTTTTAGCTACTGGTTGTTTGTTAAATTTTCATGATTGATGGATTCCATAACCTCAAGTAAGAAATAAGGTAGTAAATAAATAGCCTATTCATCTGTGGTGTGTTTACCTGCTGTTTGGAAATTGTCTGAGTGTGTACCTTAGCATGAGTGTCTTACTTTATGTTATTTGTTTGCTAGTGTTGTTGTCTTGTTTAAGAGTATCCTATGAAACTAAAACATCCAACTAAAATCATGAAAACATTAAGTGATAGTTGCTTGTGGTGAGTAATACCCACTGCCATGGGTATTGTTCTGTCTGTTTGTTTTACCTTAGCAATCTAACCTTTGCACCCACAAGCTATATTTTTAGCTTCTCATATATCTTGTTATGAGAGTGGTACACCACTCCATATGTGGTATGTAAGATGTGGGATATGTTTTCCTGAACCATATGTTGTCTGACGATAGTTTTGTACCTGAGAGCTATGTGAGGCAGTTTTTCTCGATAACGTTTGTGAGTTTGCGCTATTATACTTTTGCTTGATGTATGTGTTGTTTAGTTTAGTTGTGTGTCTATTAGACCTAAGTGTGTGTCTTGTATTCTTTTACGACGCTAGAAAACGAAGAAGAAGAAGCAGTTGTGGAGCTGCGCGTCAAGTTCAAGTTACTTCAAGGCCAGGGACATTAAGAGATTGAGGCAAGACATCCTGATGCTTGCTGTTATAATACACTTATCATTATGTATCATGCATGTTTTACTTCTGAAAAGTTTTACAAAAACTTTGATTTCCAAAAACTATTTGTGAGAGAATACTACTACTACTATATGTATACTTCTACTATGCCATTAGTTGAAACTTGGTGTTACAAAGCCCATAAGCCACCATATGGTATTTATTACCATCAAATATATTAGTCCCTAAGTGGACATCTTAAAATTGTGCTTTTTACAAAAAAAGGCTTTATGGAAAAACCCGGAGAAAAGGAGGATCCTTATTCTCCGGAAGAACGTGGAAGTGGTCATTTTTAGGAAAATGGTGTTTTCAAAAATGACACATAACCTAGTTGATGGGGGGATAGTAACCCGGTAGGCCAACTCCAAGGTGTAACCCGGCCAAAGGACGATGGCGGGATTCGGCTAAGGATAAAGAAACTTCTGGAAGGCCCAAAGTTTGTAGGCCTCGTAACCCGGATTGTGGGTTGCGGTAAGGAAAGCTAGGGTTTGTAAGCAGAGTTCGGATATGATTCAAGCTGCGCCTTGGAGGGCAAGCCAAGGGGGGGTACGGGTGCTTTATAAGCCGGCCCCTAGGCTTGGTTTGACAGAGATTCACGACATAATCATATTACCTGTTATCGAGTATCCAGTATAAATCGAGAGCTATATTCGAGACTCGGCGAGTTGAGCGCTGATTCCTAGATCGCTTATCATCATGTTTTCTTTCGAGCTAAACCCTCTCCCAAATACCTGTGTCGACTTGCCCCAAGATCAGTTACCTCTGGTAACATCTGCCGTGATCATCCCACGACAGTTGGCGCCCACCGTGGGGCCTGCGTCCAAAGGTGTTTACATCACGGGAGAAGCTCGGAAAAGCATGAGGAACCTCGTCGTCGGAGAGATCTACGTCAACGGCGAAGAAGAAAGGATGGTGGACGATTCCGGCTGGGAGCCAGAATCGGATCACCTCGAATCCGGATCTACTGTGACGATCGGCCAGATCAGTATCTTCATCGGTATGGTACGTACGCTTGATTTAAAAGGACAATATCATGTGCATGTTACAGGGACTTCTAGCAGGGACAAAGAAGTACTAAAACAAGCGATGAATTCGGTTTCCTCGGCCGTTCCGGGATACTTGAGATGGGCGGAGCAAGAGGTAACGTGGAGCAGGAGGGATCACCCGGGAGGAATAGAACGTCCCGGAATCTTGGCGTTGGTGGTTGCGCCGCAGGTCAACGGTTACGAATTGAAAAAGGTCTTGATGGATGGCGGGAGCAGCATCAACATCCTGTATTGGGAAACATTCTTGCGCATGAACCTCAAGGAATCTCAGCTGCAGAAAAGTTCAACAGTCTTTCATGGAATCGTACCGGGTCATTCGGCGCGCCCTGAAGGAAAAATTACACTGGAGGTTGCTTTCGGAGAGTCAGTGGATAATTATCGAGTGGAGTGGCTCACGTTTGAGGTGGTCAAGTTGCATAGTCCTTATCATGCGCTGTTCGGAAGGCCGGCTTACGCTAAATTCATGGCTAGGCCGTGTTATGTATATTTGCAGCTAAAGATTCCGGGCCCTAAACAGACCATCACTATACATGGGAGTCGGGATATAGCCGCTGAGTGCGATGAAGGAGATTCAGTGATGGCAGAGCAAGCTTGCAGAAAGGAAGAACTCAAATATTACCGGTCTCAGGTGGATCCGGGTGATGGCACAGCATTGAGAAGGCCGGATTCCGAGGACGAAAGAGTAAAATTCAAGGCGGCACAGGACACCAAGAAAGTAGATTTTGTGGAAGGCGATCCCACCAAGCAGTTCACTATAGGGTCTAACTTGGAAAGCGGGCAAGCATGTCAAATGGCTTGGGGCGGTCCGCCTTGATGACTTTGTCGTTAACATCATAGGCAGGAAGAATGGTATCAATCTCCAAACCATCGGCAATAGCGCTAGCCGGATGACGGATTTCTTTTTGAATAGCCTTGAAGTCCTTAGGCGAAAACTTGGATCCATCCGGGTTGAATTCCGGAAACCCGCCCATCAGCTTGGCCGGCTCTAGCTTAGGAAAATAAGCTTTAGCCAGCGCGAGTCCTCGGGTCACACTAAATCGGCAAGATGAACGCTTCCAGTGCCAAATCCACTCAGGGATAGTGGAGCAGAATTCTAGCAATTTCTTCATGTTGCTTGGCCTGATACCCGGCAGCCGCAACTCGTCAAGAATCCAACCAATTCCGGCACTAAGCTGCCAGATAGTGTCCTTGATAAGTTTCAACTTGATAGTGTCATCTTCTTCAGGGGCTACGTCACACGGGCCTGTTAAAAAGACAAAGAAAAAGTAATAAGTAAAGGGATACGGTTGTCCATCTAGAGAGAATCAGGGTCATGCGTGCTAAAATTCAAAGATCATACCAGTTGCAACACGATGGATATCAGCAATCTGCACTGAAAGAGTCGTCAGCCTATCTTCAGCCGCGTGAGCTCTTTTCCGGTATTTCCTCGTGATTTTTTGGCTCCTACGAGTTTCAGTTTCAGCTGCTTCGCGAAGGGCCGTCTCCTTTTCGATACGCTTGGCGGCCTTGGCTAGCTTCTTCTCAGATTGCGCAACGAAGTCCTACGAGAAAACACGAAGAAGGGTCAGTCGGAAATATCATGCAAAGTTCCAAGCAAATTACTTAGTAATTCACTTCGAACTTGGGGACTGTATGAGGAAATAGATGGTATTACTCGGGTTTACTTTGTGTTTGGTTATCAAGGCATCTAGGATATTTTCATTGGCCCTCAAAGTGTAGAGGGCATCAAGCATCTGGGCAAACGTCATGTCTTCAGGGCGAAGTCTTGAAGGGCCGGAAGATTGGCCTTCCTGTTGAAGGACTTTTCCGGATTTTGGGGTCGAAACCCGGACCGTCTGAGTGTCCGGGTTAGGAGAACCCGGCTTGGTCTCCAAGATGATATCTTCGTCTACTTCTTCAGAGGACTTGGGTGATGCGGTTTCCGGTGGAGCTGGGTCCTTAAAGGGGTCTTGTTCCTGTTCGTCCTCAGCCTCGTCATCAGCCGCAACATCCATGTTAATATTTGGCTCCTCATCTCCTTGCTTTTCCGCTTCGGGAATATCCGGGTCACTGATGGTAACTTGGATACTAAAGGGAAAGAAGGAGATGGTGGTTAGTGGCACGTATTAAAAAAGGTTAATAAGTGCAAAAGAATATCGAATAAAAGTCACTTACCCGGTGTTCACGGCATAGTCCGGTGGGAGCTCGCTACTGGAGGCAGATGATGTCGTCAAAGGTACCGGCTGCGGTACCCGGAATTGCCCGGCAAGTGGATGATTAGGAGATGGATGGCGTTGAGGAGATTTGGGAGGCTGAGGTGGAGGAGTGCTAACTCGGTGAGCAGGTGAAGTGGAGATACCCGGGTTAAGGGGATCATTCCCCGGGGAACTCCGGGTCACCCTACGTTTAGCCGAGGGGGGATCCTTCAAGAATGGTGAATGTGATAATCGTTCATTAAGTCTATGCATAGTATCAAAGGAGTAAGGCTCAGAAGACATGGAGGAGAAGGGAACCTTTGCAACTACCCCTCTGGCCTTCCTCTTGGTTCCGACCGTGGTTTCCTGGTCGGATTCGGTGGCTTCCGGGTCATCTTCTTCTTTTTCCTCCTCGTCCTCTAACTCTGAAAGTTGAGTATGTATCAAATGAGGAAAAGATGGATGGTAGGAAAGGTAGCACAGGTAAAAGGTGAATATAAGATTAGGGAAAATACCCTCGTTGTCTTCGGCCGGCTCTTCCTCTTCTTCCGGGTCTTGGGAAGGAGGAGAGGTTTCAATCCTCCAGAAGGGATTGTCAGCCTGTGATCAAAGAGAGGAAAGTAAGAATTAGAAACTGTAACAGGTAAAAGTGTCGAAATAAGCTGAAGGAACCAGGTCTCACCGCTGGAGCTGGGTGTTCCCGATTAAATGGGGGTAACCCAGCGATATTTCTTATCGCCTCTAGCTTCTCCGTCAGGAAGCTTTTGATGGTCTTGTTGGTGTCGCTGGCGGCAAAGTTCTTGGTGGAGTATCGGAGCGAGTCCGTGATGTGCCCCGAGTATTCACACAACAACTTGGTTCGAATGGAGTTGGGCTGAACCCGGAAATCTACCCAGGTCTTCACCAAATTAAGCCCAAGAAGGCCTTGGGCCGAGAGAGCAGCTAACTTAGCCAGCAAAGGCTGGATTGCCTCCCTGTCAGAATCAGGGGCG
The DNA here is from genome assembly GCA_028641055.1 of Alopecurus myosuroides. NCBI lineage: Eukaryota > Viridiplantae > Streptophyta > Magnoliopsida > Poales > Poaceae > Alopecurus > Alopecurus myosuroides. The sequence continues at coordinate 89,419 of JAPCYS010000644.1, forward strand.
AAAGCGCTGAAAGATTCGGAAGGCTCAAGGAGACTCTCCGAGTAACCTGGCAACTTCCTCTCGCCATCCGGGGAAGTGTCATAGCAATAAAAGAAAGATAGTTGCCAGTTTTTGACGTGGGAGTTCAGGTTGAGAGTTGGCATTGGTGAGTGCTTGCGGCGTTGGATAGATACCCCACCGCAAGTAAGAAGTGCTCCGTCACCGCTCTTGCGGCACGGTTTGCACTCGAATAGTTCAATAAAAAGAGCTAGACTTGGCGGAACGCACAAGTATGACTCGGATAAAACGATGAAGTGGGTAATATTCAACATAGAGTTAGGCCCTATGTCGAATACCCGGAGGCCGTAGTGGCTTAAGACCTCCCGGAAGAAAGAGTGACCCGGAGGACGGAATCCCCGGGTCACGTGCTCGGTGAAGCAAATTACCTCATTTCCGGCGGGAGTGGGCCGGGTCTCGCCTGGAGCCCTCCAGGTGTATA